>JBBPBX010006620.1:43000-67926 GCA_038048925.1 Garcialebias charrua
GACGGTTTTGTGTTGAGGTCAGTTGGTCGTGACGTTGACCCTCTTTAAAAGGTAATCAGTACATGTACATGATCCAACTGTGGTTTTCAGAACATTTCTTTAAAAAGCATCGAGTGGGTCATGAGATATTTTGCTAACACAATGAAAAACACATAATGTCTTGCCCAAGGACACAACGACACATAATGCGGGTCCCGGGAGTCGAACCGCCAACTTTCCGATCGAGAGACGACTGCCATTACCACTACACCACGGCCGCCCCTGTAGAGCGTGTAGAACATGTAGAGAAGTGGGCTTTAAAGTTACTGTTCTGTTATTTTGTCCTTAGTTTGACAAACTGAACTCTATTTAAGGCTGAGCACTCCTCATTTTATCGTCCTCGTGCTGGATGAATTGTCTTTTTCTTACATTTGAACAAAATCCTGGAGTTTCATCAGCATTTTATTTATTTATTGATTTATTTGTTACGTGTGGGAGGTGGTACTTAGTGTGCGACAGGCTGGAGCATCAACAAGGTTTGAAGGCATCACTGCTTGTATCTTTAATTTTACACCTTTACCAAACCTAGCCGGTCGAAGCAGACGGACGCTCGTCCTGAGCCTGGTTCTGCTGAAGGTTTCTTCCTCATGAGGGAGTTTTTCCTTTCCACTGTCGCCTTCATGCTTGTTCAAGATGAGAGTTCTGTGATGGAGTTAAATTCAAAGCAGTCTGCTCCTCACATAAATAATGTTAAATTTTTATATTTATATATGAATGTTTCCGTTCGGTGCCCTGAGACGACTTCTGTTGCAACGTGGAGCTTTATAAATAAACTGAACTGAATTGAAATTAAATGAATGTCTGCTCTGACAAAGTAATAGTATAGACGAGTTTCAGTAAAAACTTCCGTATTTTGATTTTCAATTCAGTTCAGTTTATTTATATAGCACCAAATTACATCAAAGTTGTCTCAGGGCGCTTTACAGGAACATTCACATACATAGAGAAAGAAAAGTACTGTCAAATATTTTGATCACTATTTAACAAGCTTTTCTGGACACTAATGGTGTTTTTAGCTGTTTGGTGAGCGTTGCTGTCAGCTGACATCTGACTTGAGCTCGTCACAGCTCATCACTGCTGATGGTCTGCAGAGAGACCCATCAGCACAACCCTGTCCACCAGACCGGCTCCAGCTGGCCTTTCCGTTCCAGCCTTGTTGGCCATGCCCTGAGGGCTTCCTCTCTGGTTCAGCAGCTCCTTATTGAGTTCAGTGAAGTACAATCCAGACGGTGAGGAGGCAGAAGGTTAATTATCACCGTGGCAACAATTGTGTTGTTGTTGGTAAACAACATGGAGGGCCTTTTTTTGTGATCTCAACTTTGAGTTTCAAACTGCTGCAACAAAAACTGATGATCAATTTGTACATTTTGACAACTTGAGAGGCCACGAAATGTATTTAATCTAAAATATACATTTTTTTGCTTTATTTCTTTGTTGAAAATGAAAACTTCTAGCTGGTAAACATCAAAGTTCATGCTCAATAATAATAATAAGAAATAAGAAATATCCAACAAAGTTAAGTCAGGTCCTCTGGACGGTTTCTTTTTGTTGAAACGTTTTGTCTTTCATCCAAAGGACTTCATCAGTCTGAAGAACCACAACAAATTCAGTAACACAGAGCATGTGAAGGTGCTGTAAATAAGACTGAGTTTGAAGATGAAATTATGTGTATGAGGTTATTAATTGAAGTTTAAACTTTTTTATGGTACATTTGTGAGGATCAAGATCAACTTTGTGATGCTACAGAAAAAATGTACTTTGACAAAAAAAAAAAAGTATTTGTTCATTTTTTTAAATACAATACAAGACAATCCCATAAACGATAACATACAAAATATGAAATGAAAGGTAGCAGAAAGAAGAAAAATATGTTATTATGTCTGCCCCCTTTTTTCAAACAATAATAATCTTCCAGTAACAGTACAAAATGAATAACTCTTTCTAATTTTCTAACTAATACAATATACATTAAGCTACGTACTTCATATATATTTTTTAACAATTCGGTTTTGATAATTTTCTTAAATGTAAACATTGACTTGGCATTTTTAACTTCATTCTCCAACCATTCCATAATCCAATTCCCTGGATTGAGGTAGATCGTCTCTTCAAACTACTTCTGTATTTTGGTTTTACAAATATGTCTGTTCCCTTAAGATTATAATAATTTTGTCTTTTAACAAAATGCATTTGGATATTTAAAGGTAATGCGTTATTCTGAGCCTTATACATAACTGATAATAATTATAATCTACCAAATCATGGAACTACAATAACTTCAGTTGATAAAATAATGTACTTGATGGATGACAGTAATGTTTTCTAGTGATAATTCTTACAGCTCTTTTCTGTAATACAAAAATAGGCTTTGTAATTGTTTTACACACTTTCCCCCACACATCAATACAATACTGTATATTAAGTGTGGAACAATGATTGTGTTATACAACAAATAATAAGTCATTTAATAAGTCATACTTTGTACAGTACTGCAATAGATTTAGCTATTTTTATTCTTACATAATTTATGTGTTGTTTCCCTGTCAGTTTGTCATCAATGATAACACCCAAAAACTTCACCTCACTCACTCTACAAATCTCAACACCCTCAAGTTTGAATGGAACATCAACAGTTTTCTTTTTATTACTGAATATCATGTTATTAGTTTTATCTAGATTTAATGATAATTTGTTGAGTTTAAACCAAGTTTGTATTTTTGACAAATTCTGTCTTCATCAACTCCAACATCTGTTCTATATCTTTACCCAAACAAAAAAATGTGGTATCGTCTGTAAAAAAAAAGACACATTTATTAAATTATATCAGCACTTGAAACTTACCGGTATTTATATTTTTTATTATTATTTAGCTTTGATTTCTTGCAAAAAAATGACCACCAAGTATAAATTGTGAGCACATTCACTCGTGAATGTATCCCTACAACAACTTGTAGTAAAATCCAAATTATGAGTAAAATATTTTCTGCTAGAGCTGAAGTTTGTTTCCGGTGATGCTGTGACCCACTTTGATAAATGAAATGAATAAAATCTGTGGGTGTTTATTTTATTCTGTGTAGGAACATGCGAAGCATTTTGATAAAGTCTGAGGTTGTTTAAGAAATCTAGGATCTTCTATCAGTTTTATAATAAATGCTGAAGCACCCCCACCCCCTGTGGATCCGATCCAAGAGGTTTTGCTCTGCAGGGTTTTATCGAATTCTTTGTTTCCACGGAGTCTCCGGTAAATTTGTTAACCTACATTGAGTGTTTAAATTTTTCAGCCATGAGCTTGTTGGCCTAGTTTCTCTGTAGGATGTAGAGTTATGGTAAAAAATGTTGCTCCACAATTTTCTTATTTTTATTTTATTATTGTTAAACACAAAGTAGGACGGCAAAACACCGGAAACCACTCCGGTAAATATGTTGCTTCTGGTTTTCACACAGCTGAAGGGGCTGTTGGTGTTTTAAAGTGGAAAAACACTAATTTATTGATCAAAACTGTTTGAAGTGAAACCTTCTGGATAAATTTTATTGAAAGAGATGGAATTTTTCAGTTTTAGTTAAATGTCATTGTAAAGTGTGAAGTTGGGTAACAAGACAAATTATTATTATGGTAAATGTTTGAAATGCTGAGGATTGTGAGCAGTGGTTTTGTGGAAAAGTATGAATAATTATTGACTTTCTTGTTGTGGGTCTTTGAGCAAACTTTTACAAGTATGTATGTGCTGCTTCTCCCACAGTATTCGCTCACATTATCTGACGGTTGGATTTAGTGTTTTTAACATTTTCTCCACGGTTACTTTCTATTTTGTGTCTTTTTAGTCCAACCTGTTCATCTTTATCACCAACGCTTCTCTTCGTCATTTTTCTCTCGTGGCCTCTCAGCTCATAACTTTAATGTCACGATCTTTACCAGCCAATGATTTTCAATAGCTAAAGTTCTGACCTTTCCGTCAAATCCGGCCTTCTGAAACACGGAGAGGCAGGTTGTTGTGACGGCCGGCTCTTTTTTGGGTCTCCGGTGAAAACCGTATGCAAACAATCTGAGGGTTATGTTGTGATGTAAACACAAGGAAAAGTGCAACAGAAAGTTAAAGTCACCAACTGGTTTCTTTAAAGGTCAACCATGAAGTAGATGTTTAAATAAGGGCAATCAACATCGAACATTAGACTGACTGGTCCAAAACCAAGGCGTAAAATGTTCTGTTAGTTTGGTCGATAGAGATCCTTCCCTTGATCTGATTCCAATAGCTGTTTCAGGTTGCTGGTTGAAATCCTGGATTCTTAAGGGGATAGTTCAGATCCTTTGTAGTGGAGTTGTGTGGACAATTAAACAATATCTTACCTGTTGTAGATCGCTCATTGAATGACCTCAGTTTGGACAGATGAAGTGTGATTCTGTCTGGATCGATGAACTAACAGCCAGTAAGGCCATGTAACTGCTGTGTGACAAACTTTTACATCACTGGTTTACTCGTTGGCTGTTCAAGTTTATGGATGTTTTCAATGTCTGCTGCAGAGAATGTTACTCTGCCCATGAATCATATGTTTGGGTCAGCAGAGAGAATGAGGAGTTGGGTGAGGTTGCAACATGCTGCTGTCGCTTTAAGGACGCCTCCGAGTCTGTGAGCTCGGCTGAACTGATAAAAAACAAGCTTCGCACACGGCTCGTGGCAGATTCATGCTACTGGTCTTCATGTGTGTACTGTACTTCCTGTATACCTTTATCACCTGTCCTGAAAACTTGACCTCACAAGTAAGCACCAAGTAAGGCATTGTAGGAAGGTGCTATACAAATAAAGTTTATTATTATTATTATAAATGCCGGTTAAAAATCTTCTGCTGCCAAGATTGGCTCCATTTGAGTAAGTAAGATAAAGCGAGAATATTTTTCTCCAACATCGGCTGCCATTATTTCCAGAGAAACCAGCAGGATGCGCATGTCCCCCGTCATTGAGGGATTTAAATTGTGAATTCAGATTACTGAACTTGGCCATTTTAAATCAAAGCTTAAGCCTTTTTTTTTATTCCAACAGGCTTTTAGTTCTTAAATATGTGGTGACATTTCTGGTTTTCTTTTTTTTATTGTTGTTGTTGTTTTTTTACTTGTTATTTTAATTACAGTACTGTTTTTGTTAAGCACTTTGGTCACCATCATAATGTATAAAGCACTATTGAAATAAATGAATAAAATGAAATGTTTGTAGTTTTGGAAATTATTTTGGAGATTGTGTTTGCTTGGCCAATGCAGCGCAAAGTGAAGATCCAGGGAGCAATTTTATCTTCCACCAGGTGCAGTGGTGGAGCTGGGGGGTGGCCTTTGCCACCATAGATTAATCTTCAGCCACCTCATGGGCCACCCCAATCATTTTAATAAAACTATATTTTAAGCAATCTAAAAACTAAGCATATTTTTCCTCAAATAGAGAAAGTAGACATAAGATAAGATGAGATAGAAAGTTATTGGTATAGTGGTGGCCATCTTGAATGTTGATGTGGCAACCCAATTTTTGATAATTACCTTTCTTACACCTAAATGCAGCATACACCAAGATGGAACCCAATTTTTGATAATTACCTTTCTTACACCTAAATGCAGCCATACACCAAGATGGAAGTTGGTATCTCACGTGTTTTTTTTTTTTTACTTATGCTCACAACATGCACAAATGAAAGATATTTTCAAATAACCGTCTTTGCTTGGAGGGGGGGTGGGGTCAATGATGACTCTTTAATCTCCTTGACCATCACCTGCATGTATGATAACAATAAGTCAGTCTCCCCTTGTGCGAGTCAGAGGCTCCCAGACTCCCTTGAACTTTGAATCTGTTCAAAATTTCAGCTTTGAATGTCCAGCTGTAAAAACCAGACTGATGATAAATGATGATGATTGACTAACTGATTTGAATCTGCCTATCTTTATGTCAAAAGTTAACCCCAGTAGAGTACCAGTAAATAGTTTGTGTTTGTTACAAAGCGGGTCGATGTTTGGGTGGTGATGATGTTGGCTAAGAAAAGACTTAGTTTGTTTTTTTTACTAATCAATTGCTCAAAATGTGGCCACATGACTCATATTGTCTCAAGCATATAAAATTCTGAATATTCATACATTTTCTCTAATTTTGAGTTATTAACTAGCCTCTACAGTTGTAGCTTAGTGGTTCTGACTTGTTGAGAAAAAGAACGTTGGTGCCAATGTTGTGAAGAGATTCGGCTGGGATTTGATGGACCCTGACCCCTCAGCTTTACATCAGAGGCGTCCTGCGTCTGCATGTCTTACCCCTTTGACGGATTCAGTCTGTCAACGGGGCCACCGTGCTCCAAACACCTAACTGATGCGAGCTGCTCTTAACCAGCAGCAAATCCTCTTGACTCTTCTTGAAGACAAAACCTTTTTCATGTTACGGCACAAACTTTATAAATAACTTAACGGATGTGACTTTGTAATTAAATCACACGTGAGACCAGAACAGGTTTTGTGTTTAGAAACAAAGTCATTAAATTGTAGTTTTCAGCTAAACTCTTGATGCTTGTGTTGGTCTTAGTCGAATTAAAAGATGTTTAATTTTCAAGGTAATTCCACGGCTGTGTACGAGTTTTGAACTTTCCAAAGGTCTCATCCGTGCAAACTGTATTGATCCATCAGCGGTTTGTGATATTTCTTATTATTAAGTTTGGCATTAAAAGGAAATGTCAGAGGGATTTTAGCCCCAAAGCCCAGCGACTGACTCACCGGGGCAATTAAGGTGGTAATTAAATAACGTACTGTGTCTGCGCCTCATTATGCTCATTGTGATCCACACGGACTGACGGCAGGAATCTCTCCAGATCAAGAGTAGAAAGTGTTGTATATCCACCTTATTACTGAATTAGGTAGGATATTCTGAATTGAATCAATAGACGAAGTGGTATCGTTTCATTCACTTTATTGAACCATCTTCATCCACCACCTGTCACCGCTCTTCCAGAACAAACTCTCCCCCCGCCCCCACACACGTCATCACGTAAGCTCCGTCAACATCCCAATACATGACATCCCCCTTTTCCTTATGCCTGGTACCCACTGCCCCGATTTCGGGCGGCTGAAGCGGCCGGTTTACATTCAAAGTCTATGAGGAGACGCGTGGAGTCACGGCGACCAGGGAAGCGGCGCGATTTGAGTGATCAAAGCGGCGCGGCGGCAGCCCAAGTTCCCTTCGCGGGCACGCGCGCGTCCAAATCAACCTAGCCGTCGAGCCGCCGACGTCCCAAATGTTGATCTCTGGTGGCTCGACGCATCCGGCAAACAGTCGGGAGAGCCTCGCTATCTGATTACACAACCACAACGGGACTTTTTTTGGACTCTTTAAACTCACCGGATCGAGCCTCAATGAACTGGAACCAAACTCCGGTAATAAACGTGGCATTTTTACAGTTGCTGCTGACAGGCTGCTGTACTCTCCAGTGTAGATCACCCCAAA
Organism: Garcialebias charrua; assembly: GCA_038048925.1. Taxonomy (NCBI): domain Eukaryota; kingdom Metazoa; phylum Chordata; class Actinopteri; order Cyprinodontiformes; family Rivulidae; genus Garcialebias; species Garcialebias charrua. The sequence goes on from JBBPBX010006620.1 coordinate 50,500, forward strand.
CATAAAAAAAAACGTTTTATCTCATCAAAGACCGTCGGAAGTGCAGTTAACACAACAACTGAACCCGGAAAACAAGCTAGAGACCCCTCCCTCTGCTACCCCCTAGTGTACGTCATCAGACGGTCTTCAGTGGCCAGTGGGACCGTGACCAGCGGCCAAAAGGGGGCGGCAGGCGCGTTTCGAGTTGTGCAGTGGGGACCAGGCTTTAGTTTTGCAATTTCTCCCTCAATACATTTAGTCATCAGTTTTTTTTTCCATCATCTTCTCGCCTTCTGGCTTACCAATACACTTCCTTAGTCACAAAACTGCTTAAAACAACTTACATTTCTTAGAACCCTGAACATACATTTTCTCTTTTTTTTTTTCATACAAAATCACGAAACCTCTCTGGAGTCTTTCTGATTCTCTGGGGTTTGACTACTTTTTTCATTTCTAAGTCTTGAGTGCCCTCTTGTGGTGTTGCAATGTAAGTGTCCTCTTCTTTTTCTTCCTCCAAGTCATTATTTTCAGAAAACATTCTTTGTCCACACTCTCTTTCTTTAGTCTCATATTTTCTTACATGTGTGGTGTTTCGGTGATACCGAGCTCCTGTTAGTGATTCAACCACAACTTGGTTTCCCGATTTGCTCACAACTTTGTGTGGTATTGCATTAAATGGTGTTGTTAATTTGTCAACTTTTTCCTGTTGAACCAGTACTGTGTCTCCCAGCTCTACTTTTGAATATTGAGCTCCTCTCCGGAAGTCAGCATAACTCTTCGCTTTTCCTTTCTGTTCTGCGTCTCTGTCACGTACATCCAACGCAGCTGTGTTTGTCTCACTCATGTCCGATAATTTTCCTCTCATTTTCCTGTTGAATAACAGTTCTGCAGGACTTTTGCCTGTGGTTGCATGTTCAATACGGCGATAAGCTGTCACATATTTTCTTAGTTCTCGTTTCCAGTCCAATCCTTCAGCTTGTGCAATCCTGATCCTCTTCATCAGTGACGCGTTCTGACGCTCAACTTCTCCGTTGGCTTGAGCCCATTTTGGTGTTGTCCTCACATGTTTTATTCCATTGTTCTCACAGTATTCTTTGAATAATTCTGATTTGAACTGTGGACCATTGTCAGATCTAATGGAAACTGGTAGACCATGTCTACTAAACATATTGTCAATGGAGTCGATGACTTTCTCAGCAGTTGTAGATGACAACACATCATATTCATAATAACGGCTGTAATAGTCTATTAGCACAAGAATGGAGTGATTTGAAGATAATGGTCCCAGTAAGTCTACCGCCACATCTTGCCACGGTCCATCTGGTAAAAGTGTGCTTCTCAACGGTTCTGGTGGATCAGGTCTGGCGACAATTTGACAACCATGACATGTTTTGCAATATTTTTCTGTTGCTTTGTCCATGCCAGGCCACCATACTTTTGTCCTGAGACGTTGTTTTGTTCCTACTATTCCTAAATGTCCTTCATGTGCCAGCATAATTGCTTTAGCCCTTAGCTCTTCTGGCATCACAATGCGTGTTCATCTCAAAACTATGTGTCCCACCACACACAGTTCATTAGCAATGGGTGCATATGCTTTACATTTTTCAAAATGTCCATTTTCAACTGCTTTTCGCACCTCTGTTAATTCTGAATCTGTGGCAGATGCCTCCTCAACCTGTCTTGTAGTAAGTGATTTTGGAGTTGCATTTACAGCCACAAATCTCACATACTCCTCAGTAGGGTTGGGCATCGAGAATCGAGAATCGTTCGGAACCGGGACTAACTGTCCGGTTTTCCCGGAATCGTTCAAAATATTAATTTGCGATTCCTATTTTCGATGCTAGTTAGCCGACCGGAAGTAGCCGCCAACACCGAAGAAGAATTTGCCGCCGAAAACCAACGAAGAAGAATCCACCGGAAGTGTGGATCCACGATTGAAAGCGTACTAATTAATAAAATGACCAGTCAGGTCAGTGCAGCACTTGCAATAATTTTCTATCATGCAAAGGAGAGAAGTAAAATAGTGTCACGTTTGACGCGCTCCACAGGATTATTTTCACTTCGTATCCTACCGGAAGTGCGGAGTGGTCCGTCTGCAAAACGCTCCGCCGGACTTTTCGCTAATCGCTACTTCTTAATCTTCGGCTCCACCAGGTAAATAAATAAACTATACACTACGTCTCATACCAACATTAAGGCAGCTAACAAGTTATACTCCGCTTAAAGTGGTAAGTCAGCTCAAATACAAACAAGATGCTAACGTTAGCTCGTATTTCTTTTTCTTAGACAAACTACTAGCCTGGCCCTCGCCTTCCTGCACAGCTCCGCTCAATTCTCATTTCCCTTCACTGCACAGTCTGGGACTTCTCCCATCCACAACCATTTCTCCGGTAGATTTTTGTTCGGACCAATCAGAGAGCAGAAGGCGGAGTTTTGAACGACGTCGACTGACGTCGTCATTCAAAATGGCTGCCGCCACGAAGGAATTTTCAATAAAACAAGGTAAAAAACTATTATTTCTCTGCTGAGAAAAAATATATTTCATAGCTGACGTTATATCAGAAGTGTTCCTGAGCAATCAGAGAGCAGAAGGCGGAGTTTTGAACGATGTCGACTGACGTCGTCATTCAAAATGGCTGCCGCCACGAACGAATTTTCATCAAAACAAGGTAAAAAACTATTATTTCTCTGCTGAGAAAAAATATATTTCATAGCTGACGTTATATCAGAAGTGTTCCTGAGCTTAACAGTTCCTAAATCAATTCACGAAATGGTCAAATCTGCTGGATATTAAATAGTTTCGGTTTGATATTTTCCAAACAGCCTCGGGTGCGCTACGAAAATAAATGATAAAAAATCGAATTTTATCTCAAATGTTTCATCTAGGCCAACAGTCAGTAAATTAAAGACATATAATTACACACTGGTGGCAGAAAAAATATCCACCGAGTGGTTTCTGAGCAATTTATCTGATAGCCTGGACCTCGTCAGGCTAAACTAACAAAACTCTGCCTCCTGTTCTCTGATTGGTCCATTCAAAAATCTCCAGGAGAAATCGTTGTCTATGGCAGAGATGCCAGACCCTAGTCCAAAGCGAAGTGAAGGACAAGGGTCTGGTTTAAACCAGGCTAACAAACTACCTGAAATGGCTTCACGGTGTTCACCAGTGTCCAAGGTAAAAACGTCAGTTTAACTGAATGAAGAGTGCCACAGAACAGTTACAGCATATGTTGTGAAAAGGTTGCATCCCTTTTCAGATGTGGATTCAACTCCTGCCATGAATTGCACTTACATTGCACTCAGACACATTACTACTATCCAAAAAAGCTAAGTTTGGTCCTCTGGACATTCAAAAAACAAAACAAAGCAAAATAAAACTGTAGAAACGTTTCTATAGTTAAGCAAATCCAACATTAACATTCTTAATCCATTTAAAGTTATCTGTGTCTTTTAAAATGTTTTAATGTCTCTATTTTTCATTATTATATAATTTCTGTTTATGTTCTTCCATTATGAGTGAATGTCACAGTTTGAAGAATTATTGAATAGGTTAGTTAGGCAATAACAGAGCTATTGTATACATTCTCAGTCTTAAAAATGATTTAATAATCTCTTTTTACTGATAATACTGATAAACCTGTTGTTTGTTTAGGAACCTCCCCGCAGTCTGTCCAGAAAGTCTCCACTGGAGGAGCTTTTTGCTGAGGAAGAGGCACAACATAATGTCACAGCTCCATGTCCATGAAGAAACAAATGGAGAGAGGGCTGCAGATACCAGGACATCCCACCAGCTGTTCTGTCTGAGGATCCTGCTGCTGGTGGTGGAACCAGGTTAGCCCATCAGTGGGAGCTCAGTAACATGACTGCAGCATCAGACACTACAATATTATATGTATAATAATAATAATACAGTATATGTTGGTGAGTCCTCCATGTTGGCTCTAATCTGCATGTGAGAAATTCATAGTAAATTTAACAAAAAGAAAAAAGTTCATAGCATTAAATTCAAACAGAAGTTCAAATTATTTCATCCTGAAAGAACTCTGGCTAACTACTGTAGCTCTTTTATAACATGGAGTTAAACTCAAAGCAGTCTCCTCAGATAAATAGTGTTACCATTATTTTTATACTAAAGTTTCTGTTAACTTATTATTTTTATATTTGATTGTTTCTGTTCAGTGCCCTGATACAACTTCTGTTGTGACTTGGAGCTATACAGTATAAATAAACTGAACTGAATTGAATTGACATGTTTTTTTAACCCCGCCTACAAAAAGAATCGGAATCGAGAATCGAAAAGAATCGGAATCGGAACGAAGAATCGGAATCGGAACCGGAATCGCTCAAATTCAAACGATGCCCAACCCTACTCCTCAGACTCATGTATGTGTGTGTCTTGTGTTATCTTATCTGCTAACAGTCTTGATAGTGAGTCAGCAATATTTAGTTTCCCAGCAACATGCACCACTTTGAAGTTATATGGTTGCAATCTGAGAACCCATCTCTCTATTCTCGCACACGGTTTGGACCGCTGGCTGTATATGACCTCTAGGGGTTTGTGGTCAGTAACTAGGTCAAACCTCCTACCATATATGTATGGGTGAAGTCTTTCACATGCCCAAACCAGTGCTAACGCTTCCTTTTCTGTTTGAGAGTACCTGCGTTCACAGTCTGTCAAGCTTCGACTCACATAACAAATTGGTACCTCTTCACCTTTTTGCTCCTGTATTAGTACTGCGCCGAGACCTACTGGACTCACATCAGCAATGATTTTGGTTGGGGCTTCTTTGTCAAAATAAGCTAACGTTCCTGCTTTAGCTAGCTCAGCTTTTAAAGTTTCAAATGCCGTCTTTTGCTCTGGCCCAAACATGAATGTAGTCTCTTTTCGAGTTAAACGTCTTAGAGGTTCTGACACTGTTGCAAACTGTGGGATGAACCTGCTGCTAAAACCTACTAATCCAAGGAAACTTCTCACCTCTGCAGCATTTCTTGGTTCTCTTGTCTCTGCCACAGCTCTCACTCTTTCTGTTGTGGGTCCAATACCCTTTTGTGTTAACAGTATTCCCATGAATATCAGCTTGTCCATGTTGAATACATAGTTCCCAGACACGCCCCCAGTATTGCGCAAACCGGTTTTCGCACCACATCTGAAGGCAGAGAAGGCAAAGATGGCGAACGAGCAGAGCAAATTATACGGACAAAAACACGAGCTACCACAGCTTCACCAAGGAACAAGAGCAAACTGGCAGTGGTCGAGTTAAATGAGTTTGAGAAAGAAATCATGGCAGACGAATCAGACAACTTGTCACAAAGTAGTTACTCCGATATCATTAATTATTTAATTACTACAAAGAGCGCACACCGGCTTCACAGCACACCGGCTTCATAGCGCAGAGCTTCACAGCTTTAAATCCAAAAAAGATGTGTAAACTGTCTCAATCAGATCTAACCAGCTAAAAAAAGGTTTAACTAAAATAACACACAGCCAACAAACAGTCCAAGCTGAACACAGACCAGAACCAGCACTTTTGAGTCTTACCGTGTTGGAAGTTAGCATGTTGTTAGCATCTGAGCGAGGCTCGCGGGAGCGAGGCTCGCAGGAGCTCAGGTCGGACGGCGTGGATCCGTCGCGGCCGCGGGGGCACGTCCCATGGGACCGACGCGTCGCCCGCACGACTTGGCTCCCGTCCTCCTTCTCCAACTGGGACGGTCTCCCCGCCGGTCCCGGTGGACCGTGAGGAGGCCGTTGTCCGTTAGCGAGATGCTAAGCTAACCACAGCATGCAAGACGGTGTCGCTAAATAATAAATAAAAAAAACAGCTCTAACACACAGACAGTTGTACTCTAACATTGTTCTGACATAGTTTCACAAAATGATTTATGTAGAATATTTTGTTTACCGGCCAAAAGGACGACGTCTTCCAGAGCAGATCCGAGCCAGACTCAGAGAGAGGAGCTGCAGTCCAGCTTCTCCGATGAGATAAATCCTTCACGTTTACTTTTTTTTTGATTAACTGAAACCTGCGCGTTGCCCAAACGTCTACCCGACTGGAACACCCACTGACACAACACGAAGTAACCATTGCAATTAATTAGAAATTAACAAAAAAAACAACGTGAAAAATGGACATCCATTAGACCGCGCTGTCCCCTGTTCTGACTTTCAAAATGAGGGTCCACCCGGAAGTAAGACGGATGTGACGTCACATGGGAACTATGTATTGACACTTTTCTGGGTTTAATGTTAAACCACATTCAACAAGTCTCTTCATGACAGCATGCAGGCGCTTGTCATGTGTTTCCTGGTCCGGTGCATGTATGATCACATCATCTGATATGTTTTCTACTCCTTCAATGCCTGCCAGTGCATTAGCGATCTCATGTTGATATTGCTCACTAGCTGATGAGACACCAAATATCAGTCTTTTGTATCTGTAAACTCCATTATGCACTGCAAATGTCGTGATTTCTCTGGACTCTGGGGTAAGCTCCAGCTGATGGTATCCCCATTTGAGATCCAGTTTGCTGAAAATTGCAGAACCATTTAGTCCTTGGAGTATTTCATCCACTGTGGGGATTGGGAATCTTTCTCTGATTATTGCCTCATTTGTTCTTCTCATGTCTAAGCACAGTCTTATGTCTTTGTCATTTTTCTTTGGCAATATCACAACATGATTCACCCATGGTGTAGGTCCTTCCACCCTCTCTATAATATCCATTTCAATCAACTCATTTATCTTTTTTTCTACTGCATCCCTTAAATGATTATAAGGTATGCGTCTCAGGGGTTGTGCTACTGGTTTTACTTCTGAGTTGATGTACAACTTAATCTGTTTGGTGTTTAATTTTCCTATTCCTTTAAATGCCTCTGGGTACTGTTCTTGAAGAATGTTTTTTGATTCTATGACCGCCGCCACATTTTCTCCTATTTTTAGTACCCCTAACTTTACAGCAGTCTTTTTTCCCAGGAGTGGCTCACCATTGCCTCTTATGACAATAAACTCTGCTTCTTCTCTCCTGTTGCCGATTTTCACTTCACATCTGAATGCTCCTTTAATGTTCAATGCTTGTGTTGAGGAATAAGCATACAGCTTCCTCTGCTCTTTAAGTACATCTGCACTTTATCTTTTCAGCTTTAAGTTTTTCCCATATATTTTCTCCCATTACAGTATATTACTTGTAGCACCAGAGTCAATCGACATTTTTAACTCGACTCCCCCCACAGAAAATGACAGTTTATCAGGAACATTGTCCTCCTTCACAATAAAAGCATATTCATCCAGCATATTTACTTTTTGTGTTTTCTGCCTTTTTGTGCGGCACATTTTTGAAAAGTGGTCCTTACGATTACATTTGTGGCATGTTTGTCCTTGTGCTGGACATTTGGGATCTTTTCCCATGTGGTCGGTGAATCCACATCTGTAACACGGTCTTTCTGTTTTATTTTCCTCTTTCACTTTTTCTTTTGGTTTCATGTATCTTCCTTTCTTTGCCATTACAATCCTGTTGACCGCATTCTCCGTCTTCTTTTCCTCGGTGAAGCTCATCGCTGCCATTTGCTCCTCCACGCGTTCACATTGTGAGGCTATCTCCAACGCACGAGCCAATGTTAAACCTGGACCCTCCTCCAGTAACTTTCTTCGCACGTATTCTGATGTGCATTTACTCAAAATAGCATCTCTTATTTGATTATCATTATCGCCACGAAAGTCACAGTCTCTTGCAGCTTGCCTCAAGCGAGTACAAAATTGTTGAACGGTCTCACCTTGTTTCTGGGATATTTTGTGAAAAGTCTGACGTGCATATGCTGCATTCACTTGTGGAACAAAATATGTGTTCAGCGCAGTCACTGCAGCCTCATAATCCGTAACCTCGCCTCCTTGCGGTAATGTGGAAAAAATGTCCTGCACGTCTTGTCCGGCCAAGTGCAGTAATAGAGCACGCCTCCGCTGCTTAATGGCGTCCGTGGTATCATCAGTCAGAATAAGTCCTTTACCGTCTGCATACAGCTCAAATGATGTCAGCCACCGTGTCCATCTTGGTCCAAGGGTCGCTGGATCCGCGTAGCAAGCGAACGGTTGAATACTTGAGTTTTCCATGTTAGCTTAAACTTTTTTTTTTTAGCTAACCTCGTGTTGCCGTTGACGTCTTCAGCGTGACACCGTCTTTTATTATCCTTGTGAAGCGTTGTTGTCTTCAGCGTGACATTGTCCTTTATTATCCTCGTCGCCATTGTTGTATATCCACCTTATTACTGAATTAGGTAGGATATTCTGAATTGAATCAATAGACAAAGTGGTATCGTTTCATTCACTTTATTGAACCACCTTCATCCACCACCTGTCACCGCTCTTCCAGAACAAACTCCCCCGCCCCCACACACGTCATCACGTAAGCTCCGTCAACATCCCAATACATGACAGAAAGTATTCTCAGATTTACCCATACTTTTTGAAACTTTAGGTAGAATTACTGTGAAATCGGCTAAACAAATGAACTTCGATTTGTTTGGTCAGTTTTTAGTATTCGCCCGTCAAATGTGGACGTATTACGGTAAATTCACTGTGTCCATAAACTCACTTTTCCTGCCCGTAACTTCTGATCTGCTCCAGATAATTTAACTAAACTTAATTTACATTTCTACCACCACTAAATGGAGTGTCAAGTAATCTTTTCATCACCCCAGCTCTAAGGTCAAGGTCACAAATCAAGGTCAACTGTTTTTAAAGGTCTTTCTTGTCCGTGCCATTGCTACAAATTGCTGTATAATAGTTTGTCGACAGCGTATACTGTGACGTGCGCGGTACTCTTGTAAGATGAGTTTTTACAAATTATTTCAATTTGTTTGTTTACGACACATTAATCTTTATCAACACAGAACAGTTTAAAGCTGCTGTGCACAACAATTAGACGAGAATCACCAGTGCACCTTTTCCAGTCCTCTGGGGTCTAAGCCCGCTGTAGAGCGGGCATGACGTCATGCATTTAAATAGCCACTGTAAACAAAGAAGACGGCATATGAAGTGTTCCTGTCAAGTCTGTTGGACAGCAGAGACTTCAAACTTTATGAAAGTAGTGTTTTTATATTGATTTTGTTTTATATTTACTTCAAAATACAACCAGAAATATGACAGGTAATTGTTGCCATATTGTGTGCGCATTTTATGCACATGGAGTGCATTTTTTGGATGTTTTATGACCAAAAACTAAAGTGAATGAATTCAAAATGAAACTCATATTTATGATTTTCCTGAACGCACCACATTCGTGAAGCAACCAATCAGAAAGCATGGCATCCATTTTCTCTTGTGATCGCAAAAAAACAGAAACATGAAGTTTTGGCGAAACGAAGCACCGTTTACAGTTCAGACTTTTGCAGGTTTGTTTGGTTTTTTGATTATTTAGTGTGCATAGTGTGTGCGCAGAGTTTGTAGTCATTTTTTGGTCTGTTTGACAGAATGAAAGAGGGGGAAAACACAGAGAATTTGTGATGGAGATACTCTTTTGACACATATTGTAAATACATGTACAGTAGTTGTAAAAAAAACGCATGGGAACTTGCCCACAATATGATGTAAAAATATGTATACTAATTCGTTTTTTACTAAGTTTGTACACAAGTTCTTAAAATTTACCAATGAAATTTTCATTTTAGGCTGTCAAAATGTTTTCAATATTTTTGTGAAAACATATAAATATTTTTCATACTCGGGTTTTGTTTTTTTATGTTTTTTTTTAGCTCCAATGTGCTAATGCATTATGTCAAAATGAAACTAAAACTGTAAATTCATGAAGCCTATAAGTTGTGCTGAAAATAATGATACCAAACAAGGCAAGGTAAATAGTTTTTATGATGAAAATATAAGGTAATTCAAAATTATACCAAAACGGCCATTTAGACCATCATGGAACTGCCATAACCCAATTTAAGATGGCTGCAACAGCCAACTGACCTTAAACACAGAAACGTTATAACTCAGTCAGTTTTACAGAAGTTGAGCTAAAGTTGTGTGTGGTAGTAGCTGATACTGCTCCTCAACACATAGTTCAAGCACTAACAGATATTAACAGATTCGAAGAAGACTCCGGAAGTACTTCTCGCCAACGAATTTTAATCTGTACCCGTTCGAAACTATTATTTAAGCCGTGAACGCCACCTGGGGGTTTGAGCTGGACCGAGCGCCGCGAGTGGGCCGAGAGCTGTGAACGCCACCTGGGGCTTCATAGAGCTGATTGCTGCAGGCTGCTGAAACCGTGAGTTCTGTTCTAATAACACCGGAGCTGCTGCGACTGTAGGAGGCCCAACACCGTGTGCAAACCGGAGGGCCGCCGTCTTATGCCTCTTTTCCACCGCTCGGCTCGGCTCGGGTTGGATCGGCTCAGGTCGGCTCAGTTCGGGTCGGGTCACATCTATGTTCTGTTTCCACAGCTTTTTTGTACCCCTTCTGTGGGCGGGGTCCAGAATCCTACTCGTCTTACCACATGGTGGCAGTAGTGTTCCTCAAGCTATTTACTACAGTACTAGCCACCACTAGAAGAAGAACACAATAAAGACTTTGTATCACATATTATCAATTCTATCAAAAACCACATAGCTGATATTTTTCAAAAAAATCTAGTGTGATCACAACATGTTCATATACGAAATGTATCCTGTTGGAGTTATTTGAAATAAAATTCAATGTTTTATAGACATAAATGTGTCAACCTACGTCCATTATTTTCTACTTTGTATCACATATTATCAATTCTATCAAAAACCACAAAGCTGATATTTTTCAAAAAAATCTAGTGTGATCACAACATGTTCATATACGAAATGTATCCTGTTGGAGTTATTTGAAATAAAATTCAATGTTTTATAGACATAAATGTGTCAACCTACGTCCATTATTTTCTACTTTGTATCACATATTATCAATTCTATCAAAAACCACAAAGCTGATATTTTTCAAAAAAATCTAGTGTGATCACAACATGTTCATATACGAAATGTATCCTGTTGGAGTTATTTGAAATAAAATTCAATGTTTTATAGACATAAATGTGTCAACCTACGTCCATTATTTTCTACTTTGTATCACATATTATCAATTCTATCAAAAACCACATAGCTGATATTTTTCAAAAAAATCTAGTGTGATCACAACATGTTCATATACGAAATGTATCCTGTTGGAGTTATTTGAAATAAAATTCAATGTTTTATAGACATAAATGTGTCAACCTACGTCCATTATTTTCTACTTTGTATCACATATTATCAATTCCCTTAGCAAAAAGAAGTATACTTAAAGTTCACTTTTTTAAGTATACTTGAGTATAAGTATAAGTATATCAAGTATACTCCACACTATGTACTTGTAGTATACTACAAGTATACTTTTTTAATACCTCTTCGGACTGATTTGGGACACTTTTAGTTTATAAAAAGTATACTTTGAGTATACTTCCTTATATACTTCTAGTTTATAATTCGGTTTTCTTAAGTATACTTTAAGTGTACAACAAGTATACTTTTTATATACTGCCGTTGCACTAGTTATATACTTGTAGGTCATAATCAAGTTTGTTGAAGTATACTTAAAGTATACTATTTTGTATACTGCCGTTGCACTAGTTATATACTTGTAGGTCATAATCTAGTTTGTTGAAGTATACTTAAAGTATACTATTTTGTATACTGCCGTTGCACTAGTTATATACTTGTAGGTCATAATCTAGTTTGTTGAAGTATACTTAAAGTATACTATTTTGTATACTGCCATTGCACTAGTTATATACTTCTAGGTCATAATCCAGTTTGTTGAAGTATACTTAAAGTATACTATTTTGTATACTGCCATTGCACTAGTTATATACTTGTAGGTCATAATCTAGTTTGTTGAAGTATACTTAAAGTATACTACTTTGTATACTGCCATTGCACTAGTTATATACTTCTAGGTCATACTCTAGTTTGTTGAAGTATACTTAAAGTATACTATTTTGTATACTGCCATTGCACTAGTTATATACTTCTAGGTCATACTCTAGTTTGTTGAAGTATACTTAAAGTATACTATTTTGTATACTGCCATTGCACTAGTTGTAGTCCACATTTCACTTTTTAGAATTTCTAAAACTAATACCATGTCATTTTAAATGTAAGGTTACACTTGTAAGTTTGCTTAGCAATTCCTTGTTGAATACTAGCTAAAATTAGCTAAAATTTACTTCCTAAAGATAACCCAGACTACACTGTAATGTGTTCACAAAGTCACAAGACAAAATCCTGATAACTTCAGTCTTTTTATATAGCATTAAAATTCAGTTAAAAAACAATGTCTATAGTGGAACAATATAAAAAACAAACCACTTCACAGCTTTAAAAATTGAAATGTAAAGGTGCACATTTAACTTAAATGTCCAAATGTAAACAAAACAAAGTCAACAGCAAAACGTGCATTTGCTTGAAAAAATAAGCAATACAGTAAGGTACACTCCAACTGGAAATTGAAGTCCTTCCTTTTCGGGTTAAGGCAATTGCGCATCTTTGGAAAAATTGCACATCCGGAACACCCGGAAAAAAAAAATTCACTTCTTTCAACAAAAAAAAAAAAAAAAAGAGAAAAAAAAACATTCTTACTGGATTAGTTCTTCTTTTCATTTTGTTTCTTGACATAGTTTATGTTGTTGCATTTCTTCCTTATGATTCTTCTCACATCCTGCATGGTGGTGTCAGGGAACTTTGCGTTGGTGTAGACTGAATGAAAAAAGACACACAAAAAAATTACTCTAATGTTATACCATTGTTTCAGCATAGTTACTATGACATCAAACATCTCCTTAAAATAAATCTCTTGCTTTCACGAGTGATGCACAATAAATGTATAAATATTATTATTATTCGGTAATTACCGTATTATTAGTAAGTAAAAGTTTATTTATAGAGTGCCTTTCGCAGAAATGAAATTCACAAGGTGCTGTTCAACAATTATCAAAGACGAAAGAATTATAGAACAATTACATTCCAGTTAAAGCATTTATGATAAAACATGTACAGGCATCAGTCAATAATTAGCACCAGCTCTAAGTCAGCAGAAACAGAAGAACAACAATAACACGAAACTAAGTTGTGGTCTCCGATATTTTATTTAATAACTTAATATCTACCTGCATTTGAATTTTAGTGAAAACTTCATTTAATATTTGATTTACGCAATGTTTTGAATTTTGTTTGACCTGTTGCACAATTTAGCCTGTGTAGAGTGTTAATGTTTCTAATCTGTAAAAGATTGTGTTAGTAATAGCTGGTAAATTTAAAGGTTCAGTATGTAATTTCTGGAACACGCTGGAACTTAGGAAAATTTTGAACAGAGACACGTTTCTGGTCCCTTCCCCTCAGAGCCATATGGCTCTGTTACCCCTTGCTCTGCTGAAATTCAAATTCAAGCTCTGTTTTTATTGGCTGATTCGAATTCAAGCTCTGTTTTTATTGGCTGGTTACAAACTCTGTTTTTATTGGCTGGTTAACGGCGGGTCACTGTGGCTTTTTAGAAATGCTTTCAGAGAAGCAAGGGGACAATAGTTTTTTCAGAGACTAGTTACTTGTCTAAAATCAGTACCGGGTATGTCAGGAGGTAGTGACAGAGTGAAGAAATATGTTAAAAATATATTGTTAGAAAAGTTACATACAGCTCCTTTAAGTGCTTTACTTTTTGTCTGAATAGTTGCTGCATTGTGCTGCAAATTATCTTAATTCTTCCCTTGAAAAAGAAAGGTAAAACAGTTTTATATCTAACTTAAGTTGGTTTTATGACTCAGTTTTCCCAAATCATGTAGCCTGTAGTGCTCAAATCCAATTCAATCAATATGTTAGTGATTGATATTTATAGGTGATTGTATCGCAATACGCATTAACCTGATCAGAGAATCTCATGGAACATTATTCATAAAAAGGAGAAAACGGTAGGAATTAATTTTAGAATGATTCTTGTCCAACATTATATGCACTCACCAAGTATAGCGTCAAGCAATGTGTTGTCCAATGGTGGCTTTGACTCCAGATCTTTATGGGCCCCTGACTGCCTCCCAGTCAAACTGGAACTGGACAACACTTCTCTACCGTGGACTAGCACAGCGAGATCTCCAACAAACACAGCTGAGTTTGTAGTTCGTAGAGACCTTAGCTTTCGTCTTGGGACTTGCACATCATGGTCTGGCACAAGATGCACCTAAAAACATATGAATGTCATTATCCATTCCAAATAATGATTACACATTTACAGTACCGTATTTGGAAATATAAAGTATATATTCATCAATGCATTGAATATGTCTAAGCCTATATTCTATTGATTTATACCATCATCTGGGGGCATAATTTTATTTCCGAATTATCCATCATTAATGGCATTTTCTTTCTAGTTTGTGTGTAATCAAAAGTTGTAGAAGGAAATTGTATTTCAAATTATTCTCTACATGGATCAATAACATACAGTATCCATGCATTCAGAGGTTATTACCATGTCATCCGGGTCAGACGGCACTTGAAGATACGGAGCAACTGGTGACTGTACAGATGGTGTGGGTGTTGACTGGTTGGATGCAGGAGCTGAGATCTGACTGAGCACATCTTTCAGCTGTTTCACAACAGCTGGAAGCTCTGTAAAAAAACATAAAAACAGGGGACAAAGGAACAAAAACTGTCACTACTGTGTTTTGAGACCATTAAAAATAAAGATTACATTAGTCATTTGTGCATTGAAGAGCTGAACTAATTAAGGAGGAACAGGAAGTAGGAGGACATTGAATAAGGCAAATAGAACATTCAACCAAGGTGTTCTCCATTTTCCACAGTTTTAAAAAAGTCTTATCATTCACTTAAATTACTTTCAAGAAATTACCTCTCATGGCATCTAACATTTCATCCACACGGTCGTCTCTTAATTTCTGCCTGAAGCCTTTCTATTTTGTCCTGTGCCACACTCCAGCTTCTGGGCAGCTGCTCCTCGTCTGATGATGCCTCATTGGAGTTACTGGTACACATCTACAGGACAAAACAACAAACAACAACAAAAAAGAATCATGTGGCAGCATAACTCACACAGGTTATTGCATCAACTCAAAGTTAAAATATAGTTAATATAGTTAATATTTTTACCTCTGAAGTCTTGTTTTCCAGTTGCCTCTTCAGCTCATTTATACGGTTCGCCGATTCTGTTTCTGTACTGGTTGCTCTTATTTTTTTCTGTCAAAATTAGAATTTATTTTAGATTTGTATTTTCACTGCACTTTTTCTACTTCAGTTCTGAAACAGAATATTTATTGATGAAGCTACCTTCTTTGGTTGAACTTCATGATCTTCCTGTTCCACATCTTTCCACTTGTTGTTTGGCTTACACTTTCTCTTTGGTGTTTCTTGCCAGATATCTTCCCCTTCTATAAATGCTTGTCTCTTCTTGCAGAGATCACTGTAGTTATCTGTGTAACAAACATCACATTAAAAAAAGCTTGACTGACAAATTCCAAAAGCGATACCGAACACATGCAAGAGGAAAAAAAGTGCTATCAAGAAAGCAGACATTCCACAACTTACCACCAAACAATAAAACCTTTGCTGGAAAATAGGCAGGAGGATCTGACTTTTTTCTGCCTTCATTTTACATCCATCCATCCATCTTCATAAATCAGGGCACTGAGTTATTGATTTTGGACATCGTCGCTGGTCCTCAGTAATCCACAAAGTCTTCCCAACTTCCACAGTCTTGTCCTTGAAGTAATAAATGGCAAATGCCATTTTGTGAAGCCAATCCTAAAAACGCTTTTTCCGACGATGAGACTTGTTTGTTTGTTTGTCCTCCTCGCTGTGAGAAAAAGAAGACGCAGGAAAATGTGCGGGAAATTTGAAATTTGGTTCCCTATTGGCTGCCGGGGAGGGAGGCGGTCACATGAA
The DNA here is from genome assembly GCA_038048925.1 of Garcialebias charrua. Classification (NCBI taxonomy): domain Eukaryota; kingdom Metazoa; phylum Chordata; class Actinopteri; order Cyprinodontiformes; family Rivulidae; genus Garcialebias; species Garcialebias charrua. Next base: position 66,416 of record JBBPBX010006620.1, read on the forward strand.
CGAGAAGTGAAAGTTAAAGTCACGCGATATTTTAAAACCGAGAACAACAAAGAAGGTAGCTGTTAGCTCATCGGAAATAACATGGCGAAACGTCGAGGACCTTATCAAAGATATTTGGAGGATTACAAAGCAGAAATTCCAAGAAGTACCAGGCACAGATGGAAATAAAAAGTAAGTATCAGAATGAAGTCTGCAACGATTTCATGTTTAATGTTTACGATCATAACACATCACCAGCAGCCTATAGCTGAGCTAGCTAGCTAGCTAGGCTGCTGTGAGGTTAGAGAGTTTCACATGCATTAAGTGTTCATTTGCACATTTTTTGCACTTTTATATCGTTTTGCCGGTTTAATAATAATAATAAAAAAAAGAAGAACACTTGTCTGAAAATGTCAGGCTGAAATACAATATTTTTAAGCTATTTTTTTATTTTATTTTTTTCCCCCTGGTAACTTGTCTTTTTTTATTTCATTGTGTAAGAAATAACAGCATAACAAGTTATGCTGTTATTTCTTGTGGTGTTTGTTATATTTGCTTCATTAAAAAAAAAAGAAGAAAGACAAATACCTGCATTAGGTTCAGCTCTCAGCTGCAGAGGAGGAGGAAGCTGGAGGATGAAATGTTGATTCTTAAATTTGTGTTACTATACTGTATATTTTTATAAAACTAATCGCAAATTAAAGTCAGTCTGCATTAGTACATGTGTTTAGAATTTCACGTCCCATAACGTTTTATCTGTCTCAAAAGGAATAATTTTAAATGCAAAATAGTTTAATGATTTCTCAGTTTGTTGCTGTATTTAGTGCATTATTTTCTTATCAGCTGGCCAATATTTTGGTGTGGGAAGAATAACGGAAATAATTTTTATTATTCATTTTAGTTTCTTTGTTTTCTTGTTTCTATGTTAAAAGTGCATTCAGTATGCTCATGGACAATAAAATGATTAGAGTTATAACTGATGTTAACACTTTACCTTTACAGGGCTGAGCAGAACTACAGGACAACATGCAAGATCTCAGGGATCAGTCTTTTGCTTCCCACAGAGATGTTAGAGACGGAAGGTCCTCCACTCAGCAGGTAATGATGACATGAGCCTGGTTTATATTTTGAGTAGTTGATGGAAACTTTGTCTCCTGCTGATGTTAATAGATACAAAACTGAACTTGAAAGTGTAACTGTTAGATTTTGGCCAAACCTTGATTTTGTGGTCTCCAAGAACAACACAAATATATGCTTGTAGTACGGTACGGTACATGCATTTCCTTTCATATCCACCACTACACTAATAATAGCATTTTTACTTTGACACTACTGCCTCACTTTCTGTAATGTTATCCTCAGCAGAGTTGGTCTGAAGCAAAACCGTTTTTTCCACTCTGTACCGACCTATTCAGCATGCAAGATTGAGCCAAAGCTCTTTTGTTTATATATACTGTATATATATATGAATATATATGATGTGTGTGTGTGTATACATATATTTATCTGGATATACAGTACACAGAGAGAGG
>JBBPBX010006621.1:0-13805 GCA_038048925.1 Garcialebias charrua
GAGGATTTTGTGATAAAATCTTACAATGTGTAAAGAAATGCTATAAAGATATGTTTTATAAAAAAGACAAGCGTTCAGCAGTCTGATGATCTGCAGGAATAAGATCTCACAGAACCTGGTGGTCGTGCTGTGGAACCTGCTCCCAGAGGCCAGCAGGGAGAGCAGACCATAGTCCGGGTGAGACGGGTCGTTGTCTCGGGCTCAGGACAGGCAGCAGTTGGGTGTGATGTCCTGGATGGAGGCCAGAGAAGTTCCACTGTTCTTCTCTGGCGTCCTCGTTAGTGTCCTCATGTTTGGTCCAGCCTCATCCCGTCGCAGAGATGCAGCTGCTCAGAATGCTCCTCATGGTGCTTCTGCAGAATGTAGTAAGGATGGATGGGGGAGGTGGAGTCTCGTCAGGAAGGGCGTGTCTTCTTGACCAGTAAAGTGGTTTCACAGATCAGGCGAGGTTGTCTACACTCAGGATGGTGGTGCTGCAGACCACCTCCACAGCCGTGTTGTTGGCGAGAAGTGGAGCTGGGCTGCTCTGTTGACAACGACCTCTGGTTTCAGGATCATGGTGTTGGTTCTGCACCGGCCCATCAGCTGATCTACCTCCTTTCTGTAGGCCAAGTCGTCGCTGTCCCTGAGGTTTGTGTCATCCACAAACTTCACACTGTGGTTGGTGGAAGCTTTGGGGCTCAGGCCACAGACCTGAGAGAACCTGTGCTGAGGATGTGGGGCAGGATGCTGACACCTTGTGGTGGAGGATGGTATCACTATAAGATTTATCCCAAAGGAAAGTCTTCAAACTGGACAATGTTTCAGCCTCATGGACAGAAACTGGAAGCTGGTTCCACAAGAGAGGAGCCTGACAACTGAAAGATCTTCCTCCATTCTGCTGCTGGAAACTCTAGGAACCACAAGTAAACCTGCAGTCTGAGAGTGAAGTGCTCTGTTAGGAAAATAATGGAACAATAAGATCTGTAATATAAGATGGAGCTAGGTTGTTGAGGGCTTTGTAGGTTAGAAGTAAGATTTTGAATTCTATTCTGGATTTGACAGGGAGCCCGGAGGAGAACTGGACATGTGAGCACACACGATGCTCGACTGAAGAGTGAGAGCAGAGGGACTGAAAGCTGTGCTTTACGAGTGACTGCAGACTAATGTGAATGAAGAACAGGTGTGGGCGTGGCAGGATGACTATGGGAATGTACTGGGAAAATAAACTGATGGTACAAGAAAACCCAGAAGAACAGAACAAAACACGGTTCAGGCAGTTGAACAGAAGTGGTTGGCTCCAAAGGTATTTATGTATTCATTTTTTTTAATCTGTCTGCAGGTTATGTGGAGACTATTTACCAGATGACATCATCAGCACCGGTAAGATGTCCTGCTTTTATCATAACAGAATGTTAGATTCCCCTTTTTATCTGGCACAGTGGTGCAGCGTTTAGCGTTGTCGTCCATCCACTGAGCATGAAAGCACACGTAAAGGAAAAGGATGAATGGATGAGTACTTGTTTTCACATTTAGAAAGTGAGTCTGGACCCACTCGTGATTCTTACTATTCCTCCCTCACAGTGACAAAGGATGATTTATCTATTTATTTTCTTTAAATTTGTTTTTTTAACGTAAATGTGTAATAAAACTGCAGTGTAACGAACACAAACAATGACAATAGTTTAAACTAGATTAGCTAGGTATTAGCTGTAGCTCTGTTAATTCTTCTCACTCTCAAGTTATCTGGGCAGCCTTGACTTCCCATGAACAGTTGGTACGTCGATGTCCCCCCGCCGTCTCTGAGGGAATTGAACAGTGACTGTTTAGAGATGGGTGTTTTTCTAGACTGGAGCCAAACAGAGAATGAAGTAAACCTTAATGTTTCTGGTGGTGAAGATTCTCAGTCGTCCAGCACATGATAAGATCAAAAAGGCGTTCAATACAAGATCAACTGGGCTTTATTTGTTGCAAAAGACGTTTCGAACCCTATCCAGTTGATCTTGTATTGAACGCCTTTTTGATCTTAATGTTTCTGGTGTTTCAGGTGGCTAGAAGTTAAACTGTGTAGAAGGACAGACAGAATTTTTATTTTTGTCTGGATCCTGGAAGGTGGAGGAGCCATTTTATCCACCCCCAGGTGCAATGGAGGAGCCAGGGGGTGGCCTTTGGTGGACTTGAGCCCACATAGATTACCCTTTGGTCATCTCACTCATTTTGAGGAACTATTTTTAAGCAATATAAAAACTAAAAGCATAGTTTCCTCAAACAATTGGGGTGATCAGTTTACATATATATAATGGTGGCCATCTTGGATTTTGGCTTGGCAGTCCAAGTTTTGATGGAGACCTTTCTTGCTCCTAGATGCAACCACACACCAAAATGGAAGTTGGTCCCTCTCACTAACATTTGAAGTTATGCTCAGAACTTGATAGCTGCATGAGTGAGATGAAGCATGAAGATAGATCTACACACGTGTTTTCATCCGTGGAACGTGACGAGAAAGTAACTTCAAGGTCACGTGAACTGAAACTTTGATAAATTGCCATACAACAAAATTCAGTCACACAAAAATAATTTGATGTGTATCAAAAATCACTTTGGCCTCAGCTGAGACCAGGAGTACGTTGAACTGATGGACATCAAGCTTTGAGCTGCTTCACCTTCAGATGAGAGGTTTGTTTTACGTGGCATCATGAAACGAGACGTTTCGCTGGCGGTGCCATGACACCTACACGTGTTGTCCTGTCTTCATCAGATTGTCACAAATACTGCCGGCACTAACTAAGCTAGCTGCGCGCAGAGATGCTAGCTAAGATGCTACAGACAGCGATCTGCTTCTCTCACAACATATCCACCTTATTCCTACGCCCCATGACGCTTTGCGCGAAATGTGCACCCGACTTCCGGTTGACCGGAAACACCGTTTGTTTACATGCGAGTAATACAGTTGAAGACAGTCCAAACTTTGTTGTTTTAGTTCATTAAAAATGTGGGAACACCACTTGACAGAGCTAAGAAAGGACAGTATAACCATACCGCTCCCTGCTGCGGACGAAGGATGGGTGGACGATATGAAAAAGTGGCCGCAGATTACGTATCACCGATGCGGGATAAATTAATAGTAAGATTTTCCTTATTAATGCATCATACCTGACATTCTCATCACACTGTTTTCAATCCTTCTGAGGAACCGACGTTTCTTCTCCGGTTGTTTATCGTAGCCCAGCCATAGAGTAGGATGCGGGTTTTCCTCTGTCGGCCGTTTATCAATGAAGTGAAATGAGCACACAAACAGCGTTTTGGGTGGTCTCTTCAAATTCAGATTTTTCAGCCACCTTCTTTTTACGTCGTCATCTGTAGGTAGGCGATGGAAACCATATCGCTTTTCACAGGAACACTCTTTCTTTGTTTTGGGTCCGTGTTGAAAACACTGTTGTTTTAGCCAAAGATTTAGCTTGGTCCGGTTGTTGGTGCAGCCGCGAACAGCACAGCAGGTACCTGAACCCCGGTAGGACATTTCAGTAAACGTTCCGTTTAAACAAAAGCTGTGTTTGCTCCGATAAAATGAATGAAAATAACTTTCAAAAATACCCGCGATCCATACTCCGCCTATGGAATACAGGCACTTCCGGTGTCGGACAGGAAGTAAAATGCACATTCGTTTCTACAGCAGAGGCTTCAAGAATAAGGTGGATAGCTACATATAAAACACACAAAACAAAATGAAGCTTTAACCTTTAATAAACCATTAATCATACAATGTAATGATTACAGAAGATGGAGGATTTACCTGCAGTTACCGTCGTACAGATGAACATGTAGTACTTCCTGTTTATAACTGTTGTATTCAGCTGCTCATAGTGTTGGCCACCAGCTTTTATTATCTTTTACATTTTCCAGATTCTGTTTAGTTTTTGAAACGTAATAAACTGTATTCCACCCTCTAAATGCTCATGGTAACATGTCTGAATTAATGTTCTCCTCTAAAATGTTCAACCATTTTTCTGATGATTTTTCATGAAATCCCTCAGACTGCAAAGTGTTCGTATACAAAATCCCAACAATGTTGTTGGAGGAAAACAGGGCCGCAGCTCCTGCAGGTGAGGGGCGTTTACCTTTGGGACAATCTGAGGTCGCTGATTGGTCAGTTGCTGAAGAGACTGCTGGAATGATTGACAGGTGGCATCTGACTCAACCAAAAAAATACATTTTACTGGTCCGTTTAAGGGTGTCATCATTTAATCCATATTTATTGAAAATTTATTCAATATTTTGGTGAATCTAAGTTTTAAGATCTGAGCTTTACAAAATCCTTTCCAGGGGTGCTTCAGCACCTCAAAAATATGCTAAAATCACCACCACTGCAGGAAGTCCAAAATTTTGAATCTGATGTCTCATATACGAAGACATTTTTAATCTAATAACAAAGAAACATGCCAAGAAAGTGACGTTTTTATCCATCCATCCCTTGTCTTTACATTGTGGGTCACGGGGAGCTAGTGCCGGCCTCCAGAGGCCTGTGCAACAGGCGGAGAGCACATTGTCTTCTTATTTATTATTATATCAAACAAGTGTGATTTCACAGACGATCTGTGTGACCAGCTTTGAAAATATATGTAAATGAGGTTAATCTAATGTTTGTTCCAGGAAACGTGATGACGCTGAAGTTTCTCTCCGACGCATCGGTCACTGCCGGCGGCTTCCAGCTGCAGTACGTTGCTCTGAACTCATCCTTGCCACGACAGAACTCCAGCCACGACTCGCACTGATCGTTCAGTCCACTCGTTTCATGATCAACTCGTTACAGAGCAACTGTACAAATCAACCGAGATTAAACCACATGTTGTTCTTGTAATATGGAAAAATGTGTATTCATGTATGTATTAATATGTATACATTCATACCCATCTGCTCACACAGACTCATGTTGGGCTGCTGTTTGAGACGCCGTATTGTTTTACATTGTTAGTGTTTAACATATACTGTATCTTAGATCTTGTACCGTCTGCTGTTTGGTTAACATATATCTTAGCGTATATCTTAGATCCTTGTACAGTGGCAGCTGGTCAATAGAGGGTGTTAGGGTGCTGCCCCCACTCAAACTACTCACCATATTACCTTGAAGACTTAAAAAAAATAAAAAAATAAAAAATATATATATTTTGAAATCTATGTATATATTTTTTAGTTGTGTAAGATAAACATTTTATAGTTAATGATGAGTAAAGATGTTTCTTTCAAAAATGTCTCTGATTGATGATGTATTTCCGGCCCCTGGGGCGCAAGAAACTTTGCCCTTAGACTCTCGTTAAAAGTTGTACATGCGCAGTTAGCTCCTCTTCTAATACAAGAGATAGGAAGATTCTGGGCACAGGAGTGGTGCACCCAGAATACGGGTGCATGGTACGGATCGCAGTTCCGGTCCCGGAACAATTTTTCTTTATGTTCTGGAACAGACCGTGCACCAACGTGCAGTGACACTCACAACCAGGCTGTGTGTGAGAGGCTAGCTGCTGCAGGAGGCTTTAAGCCACTGGAAGCCCTTTAGCTGATGTTGCCATTTCTGACTGACATGCCTCTCAGCTTTTAGATGTCTCTGTTTGTGGAAAAACCTTCAGCTGACTGTGCATTCTAAAAGTGGGAACTGGTGAATTTGTTTGTTTCTGGAGCTAGCGTGCTGGCACTAGCCTCCAGGTTATTATATCAGGCTCTGGGATAAATCAATATTGCTGCAGTTATTTGAATGTGCTTATAAAAAATAATTGTCAAACAATACTTTTTATACTAAATGTCACTGATGGTATTGTTCAAATATTTCTGAACACCTGCATTTGTATTGATTTTGATAATGAAAAATAAGCCTCTTGCAATAAGTAACAAGCTCCTACTGTTAACAATGAAGCATTTAATTGAAGCTACATTGAGATGGTAAAATGCGATATTATATGTTAAGATGCAATAGCCTATTAGGACCTTTAATATTAGGAATATTTAAGAGTACTCAAAAAATGAGCTTGATTCTATTTATATTATGAACCAATATTACTATAGTGTTATAATAAGTAGTCGTACCCGGAATAAGAACCAGAACTGAACAGAAGAACCCAGAGTCAGATAAGATTTACAGTGTTTATTTACAAAAGTGAAAATACAGGTGGCACGTCAAGTCCTCGGGAACGGGGTTGCCTGGAGAAAACGGAGGAGAAGGTCAATGGCTTGTAATGAAGTGGAAAGCTGTTCAGAATCATTCAGTCTTTACTGGGATGAAGAAGATGTGAGGTGAGGATACCTGGTCCAGATAATCCTTAGAGATGATTGTGGAGATGGTTGGCAAGTGGTGGAAGGCATCCAGCAGCTGAAGGGGTACAGGAGAAACAGGAGTCCATGAAGAGTCCAGAGCAGGGCGTAGTCCAACAAACTCTGAGGAGACGTGTGAACAGAAAAAAATCAGATTTTTAATCTCAGAGTAACACTAGGATTAAACTGGCTAGAACCAATCACTACCATAGGCAGATCAATGTCCCAGCACTGAAGAGTTGTCCCCTGAGTCTTTTTATAGTCCTCCTGAAGGTAGAAGTTGATCACTTGCAGCTGGAGCCAATTATGCCTCTTTTCCACCGCTCGGCTCGGCTCGGGTTGGATCGGCTCAGGTCGGCTCAGTTCGGGTCGGGTCACATCTATGTTCTGTTTCCACAGCTTTTTTGTACCCCTTCTGTGGGCGGGGTCCAGAATCCTACTCGTCTTACCACATGGTGGCAGTAGTGTTCCTCAAGCTATTTACTACAGTACTAGCCACCACTAGAAGAAGAACACAATAAAGACTTTGTATCACATATTATCAATTCTATCAAAAACCACAAAGCTGATATTTTTCAAAAAAATCTAGTGTGATCACAACATGTTCATATACGAAATGTATCCTGTTGGAGTTATTTGAAATAAAATTCAATGTTTTATAGACATAAATGTGTCAACCTACGTCCATTATTTTCTACTTTGTTTCACATATTATCAATTCTATCAAAAACCACAAAGCTGATATTTTTCAAAAAAATCTAGTGTGATCACAACATGTTCATATACGAAATGTATCCTGTTGGAGTTATTTGAAATAAAATTCAATGTTTTATAGACATAAATGTGTCAACCTACGTCCATTATTTTCTACTTTGTTTCACATATTATCAATTCTATCAAAAACCACAAAGCTGATATTTTTCAAAAAAATCTAGTGTGATCACAACATGTTCATATACGAAATGTATCCTGTTGGAGTTATTTGAAATAAAATTCAATGTTTTATAGACATAAATGTGTCAACCTACGTCCATTATTTTCTACTTTGTTTCACATATTATCAATTCTATCAAAAACCACAAAGCTGATATTTTTCAAAAAAATCTAGTGTGATCACAACATGTTCATATACGAAATGTATCCTGTTGGAGTTATTTGAAATAAAATTCAATGTTTTATAGACATAAATGTGTCAACCTACGTCCATTATTTTCTACTTTGTTTCACATATTATCAATTCTATCAAAAACCACAAAGCTGATATTTTTCAAAAAAATCTAGTGTGATCACAACATGTTCATATACGAAATGTATCCTGTTGGAGTTATTTGAAATAAAATTCGAATTTTTATAATTTATTTTCGTTGTGCAAACACAGGTTTTGGAAAAAGTCAAAGCGAAACTACTTTAAATGCAGCACATTTGACCATACGTGACAATATTAAAGCGTGGTTAAGCTCAGGAGCCCTCGTACTATTAAAGTCAGCTATGAAATATATTTTATATCTGTTCATTGAGCTACATTTAAAGACATAAAGCCGCCCGCGCGCCGCGTGTTGCTCGTGGCGAACCTATTTTTTTAAAATCCTGCAGTTTTGAGCAGTACGTGATTTTATTAAGGACACGTTCAGCTGAAGACCCATCTTTGCTATAAATTTAAAAAATAATAATTGTTTTTACCGTGTTTATCATGTAAAAGTCCTGCAGTGATCGCGTCCCTCGCTTCCGTAAAAACAGCTCTGGTCTCCTCCTTCCTACTTCCGGAGCGGGTGAGCTCGCTTCAGTACCCCTCTGAAACCAGCCCGATAATCTCAGGAAATCTCGCGCGGCTCCGCTCGGAATAGCCGGTGGGAAAGGATGAAAGGGGGTCTCTGCGACGCACATATGACGTAACATCCGACCCGAGCCGACCGGTGGAAAAGGGGCATTAGAGGTGCTGAGGAGAGAGGAGAGGCCGGGTGCAGGATAGAACTCCTACATATAGTACATAATGCTGATAAAACATGTACTGTACATGTATTGCTTATATTTATGATGGTTTTTGATATTAACCCAAGGTTATTGATTATTAAGTCTGTTTCACACAGGACAGGTTCCTGTCTATTGCTGAGGATGGAGAGCTAACCCAAGTTTCTAACCAGGAGATTGGTTGAATCCAGTGGTGGGATGTAACTAAGTACAAATACTTTGTTGCTGTACTTAAGTACATTTTTCATGTATCTGTACATAAGTAGAATTAAATGTGGGTACTTTTACTGCACTACATTTTACATGAAGTATCTGTACTTTCTACTACACTACATTTCTATAATGTGTTGAGTTACAAGTTACATTCACGTTGCAGCTTTTTGATTTGTCATTTGTTTGAAAGTAACTGATGTCAAGAGGTGAGCTGGTTCATTGAATCAATGCAAATTGGACAGTTAACATTAGACCCGCCTTCAAGAAGAGCTGGACCAATGACATATATTCTAGTATACAGGTACTCCCCGACTTACGAGCGCATCGACATACGAGGTTCCGGACTTAGGAGCTGACTAACGAACAGTAAAGTTGTACAGAACATATAGATAATACAGCACTGGTATGTGTTTTTAGATGAAAGTGTGTTAGCTAACAGTTTGTAAACAAGTTTCTGAGCATATTTATGAACTAGTATGTACGTTTGTGTTGAAAAACGAGTGTTCGTAGTAGCGCTAGCATAAATTTTCCGACTTACGACCGAAAATCCGGACTTACGAGCGACACGTGTTTCGTGTTCCGACATACAAGATTTCGTGTTACGAGCACCTCGTACGAACGGAACTCGCTCGTAAGTCGGGGATCACCTGTATATGTCATTGAGCTCATTAACACACCCAAAATGGATTCCACTGTGGAGAGTCAGCCAGAAGATACACAACACCCATGGCCTTATAGAAATATTAATGAAAGACTGTTCAGTTCAGCAGGACAGATTCTCTCTCCCAAAAGAGCCAGACTGGACTCAAAAAACTTTGAAAACCAACTTCTTCTGAACTTGAACAATAAATTCTTGCTGCAATATTAAAATGTGTCAGTTCATGATGTTAGGAGACAAAAGATGTCTCCAAATGTCTCGACACTCGGGTCCAAGTTTTGAAAATGGTGTCAGGAAGTTAAAATATTGTTCACTATTGACCCATTACAAGGTTGACTAGACAATATTTTAACTAGAGTTGATGACAAACTGGAGTTGAAATGATCAGATGTTACTTTGTTAGTTGTGTCTAATGCTCCTTTTTTCAGGCAGACAACTTTTACTTCAATGTTTTTACTGCAGTTAAAATGACACATTGGTTTTGTTCTGTGTTAAATAAAAACTTTCAAAGGTAAAATCATTCCTCTTTCTTACCCTGATGCATGCTCAATAATCCAGGTAGAAAAATCTAAAAAAGCTAAGTCTGGTCCTCTGGACATTCAAAAAACAAAAAAACAAAACAAAGCAAAAAATTGTAGAAACGTTTCGTCTTTCGTCCGAAAGACTTCCTCAGTCTGCGGAAGTCTTTCGGACGAAAGACGAAACGTTTCTACAATTTTTTGCTTTGTTTTGTTTTTTTGTTTTTTGAATGTCCAGAGGACCAGACTTAGCTTTTTTAGATTCCTCTTTCTTATTTTGCTTAATGACCTTTAACTCTGCAGGTCATCCCTGAAATTCTGCTGCACAGAATCTCAAGTCCAAGTGTGAACTGTGTCACAGAGTAAACACAATAAAAACATGTATTATCGGAAGCATTGTTCATTAAAATGGCTCAACACTATTAATGCATTACAAAAAATATACTGTACATACAGTAGGCACACTTGATATTAATGTAGACCATTGCATTAGTTCAGGGGTCTGCAACCTGCGGCTCTGGAGCCACATGCGGCTCTTTGGTCCCTCAGCAGTGGCTCTTCCAAGCTTTGATCAAAACTAACTTTAAACTGAATTTTATTTGTTCTTATAACAACAAAAAGGGCTAGTTTTAGCAGTTTTCCTGTCATTTCCTTTGCAAATGTGTGAATACTAGAACTAATAGGAGTAAAACACAAGTTAACTTTATTTATTCGAAGTAGGATATTTAATTTTTCCACAATTAAAATAATTTACCTAGACCTGCATAGTTCATTATTTTATTTTTTAAGTTCAGTCCTCACTGAGGGAACACTGCAGGTAATCATGTCCTGAGAGCGCACACTGTAGCTGCACTCACACAAAGACATGTAGGAGGAGATGTATGAGGGCAGCAGACCAAGAAGTGATTTAAAGATGAAAATGTACCAGTGGAAGAGTCTGTGTGAAGTTAATGATGTCCAGTTAACCAGTGAATACAGGGTGCAGTGGTGGGTACGATAATCACAACCAGTTATGAATCTTAGTGCACCATGATAGACAACATCCAACATCTGCAGGGTGCTTGTAGGAGCATTCATGTAGAGAATGTCACCGTAATCAATGGAGGGAAGGAAAGTCACAGATACAAGGCGTTTCCTAACATTCAGTGTTAGACATGATCTGTTTCTGAAAAAGAAACCCAGTTTAACTTTCAGTTTCTTCACTAGGTTTTCCACGTGGAGTTTAAAAGAGAGATGTGAATCGATCAGGATACCCAGATATTTATAGGAATCAACAAACTCAATAGGGACACCATTTGAAGATAAAATCAGAGGAGGATCTGCTGGAACCGCCTTCCTATTTGAAAAAAACATCCCTTTTGTTTTATCAGCATTTAGGACAAGTTTGAGACGGAACAAATCTGACTGGATGATGTCAAAAGCAGATTGCAGTAACAGGAAAGCCTTAGCTACTGTTTTAGCTCGGCAGTAAACAACTGTATCATCAGCATAGAAATGTAAGGATGCATCAGGGATGCAGTGACCTACATTAGCTATGTAGATTGTAAAGAGAGTGGGTCCTAAAACTGAGCCTTGTGGTACACCATTTTTAACTGTTAAATAGCTGGAAGAAGTACCGTTATGTTGAACACATTGCCTCCGATTGGAAAGATAGTTAGAAAACCAACCGATGGTGTGATCAGAGAAACCGATTTCTGAGAGCTTATGACACAGGATGTTATGATCCACAGTGTCAAAAGCTTTAGACAGGTCTAAGAAAAGTGCAGCACAATAGTCCTTAGCATCCAATGCTTCAACAACATCATTCAGAACCTTCAGAGAAGCAGTTGTTGTGCTGTGTTTTTTCCTGAAACCAGATTGATGGAGAGGTAAGATGTTAAATGAGTCCAGATAATTTTTGATCTGAGAGTTTATCAGTTTTTCTTGAACGTGGAGGCAGCGATTTATTCTAAACACAAACGGGAATATTATATTAACTGTAAGTTGTGTTACAGAGTCAAATTGTCTCAAAACAAAACGTGCACAATATTTTTGCAGCCGCGCCTGCCGTAAAGCAGTGACTGTCGTAAAAAAGAAGCGGAATGCTGCAGCTTGAAGTGGAGTCAGCGATGTCTGTCGTGTGGAGATATTTTAAAGTGGATGACAACGATATTGCGTTTGCAAACTGTGAGATATGTATAGTTTGTATTTCAAGAGGAGGTACAGACAGTTCGTATTTCAAGAGGAGGTAAGGAAAAGGCTGCATTTAACACAACAACCTAAGTTTCTTATTTGTTTACATGCTTGCTCAGTATTTTAAGTTGAGCTGCTTATTTTAAATTAGACATTTTTATTTCATACTGTTGCACTAAACTTCAATGTGAAGAATTTTTTTTAAATCTTATTACGGTACTTGATTGTTCAATCTACCTCACAGAAGTACTCTGTTAAATTTTAAGGTAAATAATATAAAAATTAAGGGACATCTGGATCTGTTTCTTTTTTTCCCCTTCATTTTAAAAATGTATTTTAGAAGTATCGGATCGGGACTCGAAATCGGCCAATTCTCAAATTAAAGGACTCGGACTCGGACTCGAGGCCAAAAAAACCTGATCGGGACATCCCTAATAGTGACGCACGCAAGGTTTTTGTGCGCACGCACGGTTGATACATGAGGCCCCTGGTCCTTTAAACTTCCCTTTCTTCCTCATTCTTCAACCTCTCCCTCTCTCAAATTCTAAGCTGGTAACTACATTTTTAAGCTAAGAGCCACAGATAAAAAAGTAATATGTCAACTCATTACTGAAGTCTGTTGTGTTACATTTTGATTTAAGTGTGCTGACGTGTTGAATTGCAAGAAAGTAAAATCTATCAATCAAGTGTAATGCTGTTAATTTTAGTTGATTTGTTTTAAAGGGGACCACAGATGCAAAATTCACTTTTTAATGTTTTTTTACTCTACTTTGGGTATTTACTTCTTTAAAAAACGGTCCTAGGGCCAAAGAAATGCACCCAGTGGTATATTTACTCTAGTAGATTTATTTTTCTGGGATATAAACGTCTCGTTTTCAAATCCTCGTGCTTGTGATGTCACAAGCGCTTGTGCTTGTGATGTCACAAGCGCTAGGACAACCCACCCCAAACCTGAGTCCAGCCCCTCACCTAGCAACCCCTGGTTAGGCTCAACCCACTTCAGTATAAAAGACGTGATGGTTGTTTTTCCTGATTTCATCTAATTTTTTGTTTAAATGTTCTTAATTTCATGTGTACAGCACTTTGTTGCAGCTGTGGTTGTTTTAAATGGTTTTATAAATAAAGTATAATAGTTATTTTTACGTTTTAGTTCAATTTTTAGCGTATTAGCGATCGCTCCCAACGCGCAGCCGGCAGAAATAAAACGAGCAGACCGCCGGCGAAGGGACCATCTGCGGGCGGGAGCTGCTAGGAACTGCTGGCTTTTGAGGACCGTGTGGGTCCGGTCAGAGGTTGCCTCATACGGATAAATTAACTGGAGACACTCTGTGAACTTTGTGTGTGTCTGGACTGGAGCAGCGATCGCTCCCAAAAGCGCCGCATGCAACGAGCGGAGCTGGCGGTGTGCCGGAGGAGGAACGAGCTAACATTAGCCTCGGATTCGGGTGGGCTAATGCCTAAAGGGAGCAGCAAATGGCGGCGCGCGCGCAGACGGCTTTCGGTAAGTTATCTTAAGCTAGCACTAACGGTAAGTCAAATGAGTAATAAAAAAAGAGCTAATTTTAAAACAACAACAGATTAGAGATACAGAGGGCAGAGTTAATGTAAACAGATTTTTGAAGGGCGTGGCCTTCAGAGCTCATTATCATAAACAGCCTGTTCAGAACGGAAATGAGAAAAGGCAGAACTAAAAAGGGGATATCTTATTATCTAAGAATTATTTTATGCATTAAATTGAATGAACATGGTCTGGATAGCCCACAGACATACCATAAAAATTTATAAAACCAATATGTGGTCTCCTTTAAATAAAGGGTTCTCCTGGCCTACCAATTAAAATCAACATCTCCTCATCACTTAATGGCTTCATGGTTTATTTGTCCATCATAACTGATCACAGAAATATTGGGTAAACTGAAAAAGAAAATAATCCGTAAATTACTATTCAATCTGAATAAGTAAAAAATTAAGGTAAAGGGTGTCAGTTTAATACGGAC
>JBBPBX010006621.1:14277-33399 GCA_038048925.1 Garcialebias charrua
CGACCAGTAAACAGAGAGTTTTGTCTTACAGCTCAGCTCCTCTTCACCACAATGGACCGGCACAGACGCGGCATCAACCCGTCTGTTAATCTTATGCTTCACTCTTCCCTATCATGAACAAACCCCCTGATACGTGAACTCTTCCACTTGAGGCAGAACCTCACCCTCTAAATTATTTGTCTATTATCTAATCTAATATATTTTCTGTATTCTGTATTTATTATATAATTATCTAATCTAATATTGTCTATCTTAGTGTGTTCTAATACCAAGGACAGTTTACATTTGGCTCAAATTCCAGTGATAAAAAGTCCCACATTGAAAGAATAGGATTTAATATTCTGAGCAACTTTCACCTGTTGGCCTGTGGGAGATTTGGAAGTCCTGGAATGATCTGACCTGGTTGTTGGAGGAATGTGCTTTTTTAAAATTCCTCTCAAATTGCACATCTTCCTTAGTTTTCAGATAATTTGAGCACTTTTTTTTTCTTATCGTTTTTAGATGCATCCAATAAAATAAGTTTTAATCCAATATGGGGACTTATTTTTTGTAAAACTGCCACTAAGTGTGCAGCTAACTGTTGACAAAAGTGAACGATGGAGACCGTGAATGAAAAGTGAATGAATAATATACCATACCATACCATACCACTTTATTTATAGAGCACTTAAACAGACACAAGGCCAACCAAAGTGCTGTACAATAGAAACAAACAAGCATAGCAAACTGGAAAAACATAAAATAAAAATATAGATATAAATAGCAACAGAAACTAACTAAAATGGCGAACAATGTATATTACAGAGAGGGCTGGCCAATGCGAAAACGGCTACAGTCTCCTCATAGAATTGAGAAAGCTCATCGGATGATGAGCGAAACGTCTTGTTGCTACAAATAAAGTCCAGTTGTTCTGTATTGAACGCCTTTTTTGATTTTTTCATGTCCTGGACGACTGAGAATCTTCACCAGCATGTATTACAGAGAGGATCAAAACAAATCATAATCAATATCTAATATTTATTCACTGAATAAAGTCATAGTCAGTGAGATAAATTAATTACACAAACAACAAAACAAAATTTGATTGGCTGTCAAAGAACCGGAAGTTGACATGAATGCTTCTAGACCAGAATGCATTGCAACAAAATGACTTTGAACACTACCAACTTAAATCAAAGAAGAAGTTTAAAAAAAATTATTTGACAATAATGCTTAAATAAAAGTGTAACTTTTATCGAAAGAAAAAAGTATCAACAAATAAAATTGTTCACGGCGCTTTTTTAAAAGTAGGCGGTCCCGGAAGTGACGCAGAGTTCAAAGGTTATATCGCAGGTCTATGTATTAATTTGGCGCCAGCAGATTTCGCGGGGTGGGGAGAAGAAGAGGCAGAGAGCACAAAAAGCGCAAAAGTGTCTGCCACGCGTGGATCGGTGGTGAGTGGACCTCAGTGGACAGAAGAGGACAGAGGAGTGGACACAGAGGGGCCAGCGGGGTGTTCCGGGTTGATGGTGGCCCGTGGGCCAGGCAGGAGTTGGACTCGTGTTCCGCAGGTAAGCTCAGGTGTTTTCTAGTGTTGGGTCGTGTTGAAGTCCCTGACCCGGGTGTCATGTGGACTTTTACCTCGGTCAGCAGCTCCTCGGTGTTCGATTCTGACTGCATTCAGCTCGGTGCTAACTAGGCTAACGTGCTAGCTCAGTTAGCATGCAGCTGCTAGCGCCTGATGGCCAAACTCCTGTTTCTGCTGAGCTTCATCCACCAGGCGCAGGTAAAATCAGACACGTGAGGACATTCAGAGCTTTGCATTCATGTCCTCGCGTGTTGTCCTCCTTGTAGCCGACAGGACGTCCAGTTGGACATATTGTCTCAGTGTGTCTACAGAAAGTTATCACCCCCCACCCTTTGTTTTGACTTCAAATATCTAATTAACCTTCACTGTCAAAGTAAACACTTTTCTACTGATCAATACAAATAAAAAATAAATGATCTCTGATGTGAATCAATTCACAGACACGTGTGTTGGAGCAGAACATGCTGGATTCAAACCTTGGACATCAAATCCTGTCAGTCTGTTGGATGGACTGTTATCATGCAGGACATGGTTGGATGGAACATGTCATGCAGGACATGGTTGGATGGAACATGTCATGTAGGACATGGTTGGATGGAACATGTCATGCAGGACATGGTTGGATGGAACATGTCATGCAGGACATGGTTGGATGGAACATGTCATGCAGGACATGGTTGGATGGAACATGTCATGCAGGACATGGTTGGATGGAACATGTCATGCAGGACATGGTTGGATGGAACATGTCATGCAGGACATGGTTGGATGGAACATGTCATGCAGGACATGGTTGGACACTTTTTTACACTTTTTTACTATTTTATGCTTATGTTTATTAAATGTTTTAGTGTTTAGTGTTTAAATGGTTACTGTTGCACCGAGGGACTGAGAGAAACGCAATTTCGGTCCTGTGTATGTCCTGTACATATTGCAGTTCTGACAATAAAGCTGACTTTGACTTTGACTTTGGATGGAACATGTCATGCAGGACATGTTGGATGGAACATGAAGTAGACTCCTACGCTCACTAATGTTGTGATGATAAAATTAAAAAAAAAACATTCAATACAAAAACAACTGGACTTTATTTGTAACAGAAAACATTTCGCTCTTCATCCAAGGAGCTTTCTCAGTTCAAAGAGCAGAGTGTGGGTGGCTCAGGTTTTAAAGGCTGAGATAAAGCCCGAGATACACTGAAGCGTCCTCCGTATACGCGCGTATGTTTTCGCTTCTATACTTTAGCTTTCAAACGCTCGCGTTCTCCTTGTTGTAATATGAGTAGCTGCACACGGAGGGGACTCAACTGAGCTCGCTGATTGGTCACTTGCTGACACGCCTACTGAAATGATTGACAGGCAGCTTTCACTCAGCTCATGTAGCTCGCTTGAAGACCGCGGCGGTGTTCTCATGCGGTGTTTCTACTATATATGTTATAAAAAGTTCTCTCAGAAATAAAAATAATAACAGGGAGTGCTTTTCCTGCAGCACACAGCCCACCAGGGATATTTAAAACATCGCCGCACCCAGGTAGGACCTGAATTCATTCATTTCAATCATCGAGTGAACGGAGGAAGAAGCGGTTACTTGACTTTAGGCAAAAAAACAAAAGAAAAGGCCCGATCAGCGATAAAGAAGGGGAATTTATTTAATTTGTGTAACATACAAAACAGTCCGGCGCCGGGGAAGTTTATGTTCAGACACCGCGTATCGCGCACGCGTAGTAAAAAAATACTTTTGCACGTACATGCCCTGAGGGGCTACGCTTTTGCCACAGCGTACGTACGCTGCGTATAGGCGTATCGTGAGGACGCTCGAGTGTATCTCGGGCTTAAGATGCACACATATGTAAATTGACAAATCACACCTCACACCTTAACAGTAGGTGTTTCTTAAGGTCTTTGTTAGTCTAATTCACAGACGAGGCTCCTCTGTTCCCATCAGGTGTGAAAATTGTCTGGGAATCAGACCTAAAGCTGCATTATATGTTTTTGAAAGTTGGAATCTGAGACCTCCTCCTCTGTTAAGAGAAGGTTTTTCTCCCTTAATATAAACAGCTTCTTTCACACCCCTCTCAAACCATCGATGTTCTCGGTCCAAAATGTGCACATTCTGGTCATCAAATGAGTGTCCCTTGTCCAACAAGGTGTGAAGTCTATAAGTTTTCAAGTGTGAAGGAAGCAGTTTATCAAAGTCAACTTTATTGTCAGAACTGCAATATGTACAGGACATACACAGGATTGAAATTGCGTTTCTTTCAGTCCCTCGGTTCATCAGTAACCATTTAAACACTAAAACACTGAAACATTTAATAAACATAAGCATAAAATAGTAAATAAATAAAATAATTGTCACATTTTTGTCATCTGTGTATGTTTCCCATACAAGACGAAATTCGTCTCTGCATTTAACCCAACCACCACCAGGTGGTGCAGTGGGCAGCCATAGAAAGCGCCCGGGGAGCTGGGGAAATAGGTGTGCATTCATAGACACCCCAAGGTGTGTAAAAGTGTAACACTGTCCTGAGTTTTTGCATAATAGTATAAAAGTATGAAAATTTACACCAACACTAAAACACTAAACATTTAATGAACATAAGCATAAAATGAAATAATAAAAGTGTAATACTGTCCTGAGTTTTTGCATAGTAGTATAAAAAGTATAAAAAGTATATCTATAAAATAAACTGAAGGTTCTAGCATTGACATTTGCAAAGAGTGGCAAAGCAGCATATGAGTTAATGTACACAGTATATGTATGAGGTAGTTGATGTTGGTATAGAGGCAAAGTGGCATATGCAGTAAGGCACATAAGGCACATTGGGCATCCTTAAATAAGGCTAGTCAGAGAATACTGTATATGTATCAGCAGTAGTGTAGATATAAAAGTAGTGTAAATGTAAACAGTATTAATAAATGTAAACAGTGAATGTAAACAGTAGTATGACTATAGGCAGTAATGTAATACAGACATTAGTGCAAATATGAGAAGTAGTGCAAACTGAATGAGCACATGACCGAGAGTTTAGTGAATAACCCGTTTGATGACACAGAGTCCAGTGTTAAAATCTTTGTGTTGTGTGGTAATGTGTGAGAAAGTTTTTTGTGTTAAGGCAGTTCAAATGGGAGGGGAGGCAGAGCAGGCAGAGTGTTTAGCATCCTGACTGCCTGATGAACAGAGCTGTCTCTCAGTCTGCTGGTTCGAGCCTGGAGACTCCTCAGTCTCCTCCCTGATGGCAGCAGTCTGAAGCAGCTGTGTAGTGGGTGTGTGGGATCACCTGCCATGCAGTGGGCTTTCCGAGTGAGGCGTTTGCTGTGTAAGTCCTGCAGTGAGGGGAAGGAGGTGCCGACGATCTTCTCAGCTGCTCTCACGATGCGCTGGAGGCTCTTGCGGCAGGATGCAGTACATGCACCAAACCACACAGTGATGCAGCTGGTCAGGACACTTTCTATGGCACCTCTGTAGAAGGTGCACATGATGGGGGTTGAAGCTCCAGCCCTTTTCAGCTTGCGGAGAAAGTAGAGGCGCTGGTGAGCCTTCTTGGCCAGTGCTGCAGTGTTCCTGCTCCAGGACAGGTCCTTTGAGACGTGCACTCCCAGGAACTTGGTGCTGTCCACTCTCTCCACTGCGGTGCTGTTGATGGTCAGAGGGGCATGTTGGGCATCCTTCTTCCTGAAGTCCACAACAATCTCCTTTGTCTTCTCCACGTTGAGAGTGAGATTGTTGTGTCCGCACCACAAGGCCAGGCGGCTCACCTCGTTCCTGTAGTCCGTCTCATCGTTGTTGCTGATGAGACCTACCACTGTTGTGTCGTCCGCAAACTTGATGAAGTGGTTGGAGCTGTATACCATACACATATACATATACCATACCTTACCATATTTATTTCTAAAGCCCTTAAAAATACAACCTCAGCCGTCCAAAGTGCTGTACAAAGACAAAACAAGCACAAAACAATAAAAACAATCATATAAATAATCAGAACATCACAAGTAAAAGAATACAACATTAAAACAGAGATGTGAACTCACTCTGGGTTAAAAGCCAATGAAAAAAGATGTTTTTAAATGAGTTTTAAAAACAGAGATTGAAGAGGACTGCCAGACCTTCAGTGGCAGCTCGTTCCACAATTTAGGAGCCAGAGCTGAAAAGGCTCTGTCTCCTCTGGATTTATAAAAGGTTTTTGGGACTGCTAAAAGCATCTGGTCAGCGGATCTAAGAGCATGTGATGGCACATAAAGGTGAAGCAGTTCAGACAGATAAGAGGGACTAAAACCATTCAAAGACTTAAAAACAAACAACAAAACTTTAAAATGGATTCTAAATTGGACAGGAAGCCAATGAAGGGACATTAAAACTGGAGTGATGTGCTCACGTCTGCCTGTACCAGTCAAAAATCGTGCAGCAGCATTTTGTACCAGCTGCAACCGTGAGAGCGAGGCCTGGCTAACTCCGATCAGAAGAGAGTTACAATAATCCAGGCGTGAAGTAATAAAAGCGTGGATTACTGTCTCTAAGTGGCGTCTAGAAAGGAGGGGCTTGATTTTTGACAGGCGCCTCAGATGAAAGAACGAGGACTTAACCATGCTGTTGATGTGACAGTCCAGTTTCAGGCAGGGGTCAATTTTCACTCCTAGATTTGTCACAATCGACTTTTCATATGGGGCCAAAGAGGAAAAATCAAAGGTGGGACTGTCAGGAGCACTAGATTTAAAGACCATAACCTCGGTCTTTTTATCATTAAAATGGAGGAAATTAAGTGCCATCCACCCTCTAATGTCATCAAGACAGTCCAGAAGAGACTGCGTGGAGCCATTTTGTTTTAAAGGGAGGTAGACTTGACAGTCATCCGCATATAAATGAAATTGCACACCATGCTTTCTGAAAATAGAACCAAGTGGCAGAAGATAAAGTGAAAAAAAGGAGAGGACCAAGGATGGAGGCCTGGGGTACACCCCAGGGGAGGGCAGCAGAAGCAGAGGTAAAATTATCAATCTTCACACTGAAACTTCTATTGGAAAGGTAGGACCTAAACCACTGCAGAGCTGACTGAGCCAGTGATGCCCACCCATTGCTCCAATCTGGCGATAAGAATTTCATGGTCGACTGTGTCAAAAGCAGCTGTTAAATCTAAAAGCACAAGTAAAACACAGTTTCCAGAATCCAGTGATAAAAACAGGTAATTAAAAACCCTTAGAAGAGCAGATTCAGTGCTATGGTAGGTTTTAAAACCAGACTGGAAGACCTCCAAAATTTTAAATTCATCCAAAAAGTCCTTCAGCTGGGTGTAAACAACCTTTTCCAACATTTTGGATATAAAAGGTAACTTTGAAATTGGCCTAAAGTTAGATAAAGAGGTTGGATCAAGGTCAGGTTTTTTCAACGATGGCTGTACCACAGCATGTCTAAAATTGCTTGGTACCACGCTAAACATCAAGCTGCTATTGATCACATTTAGGACAACTGAGCCAACAGTAGAAAAAAACTCTTAAGAAAACAAAGAGGTACATCATCAAGGGGGGGAACCCGATGACTTCATACTGGTGACCAGTTTCTCTAGATGGGAGAGAGAATATATTAAGAGAGAAAACCCTTCTCTTAACAGAGGAGGAGGTCTCAGATTCCAACTTTCAAAAATGTATAATGCAGCTTTAGGTCTGATTCCCAGATGATTTTCACACCTGATGGGAACAGAGGAGCCTCGTCTGTGAATTAGACTAACAAAGACCTTAAAAAACACCTACTAAGGTGTGATTTGTCAATTGACATGTTTGTGTGTATCTTATCTAAGGTCCTGTACACACGTAGCCGGATATCAGTAAAACCGAATACTGTAGTTTATCATACGATTTGGCCTTTCATCCACACGTGAACTCCGGTTGATGGAACTATAAACGAATAATAAAAAAACTCCGACCAAAGTGGAGATTTGAGAATTCTTCGCGTTCGAGTCTGCGTCTGGACTTTCAGAACCGGAGGTTTCTGCTCCAGCTGGAGCGGCGCTGACGTCACATACTGCTCAGAGAAAAAAGCGCTAAAAATGTCAACATACCTGCTCTGACATGATTCCCAGTCAACATTTTCCTGCGTTTTATTAACTTTGTACTCCAACACGGTTAGGGGTGTAACGGTACGCTAAAATCACATTTCGGTTCGGTTCAACTACAAGGAGGGCTCGGTTCGGTTTATTTTCGGTTTATTTTCGGTACAAAAAAAAAAAAAGGACAAAATAAAGACTTACAAACTGTTTATTTTGAAAATATGCCAAAAATACGTTTGTACTGTACAGTATTGTACCGGTAGTAATAAATAAAAGTGACCCATTTGGATGATATTTTAAATAAACAGCACTCTACAATAAAACTATTTTAACAATAATAAAAATCTTAATAAATACAATAACAGTCAGAACAATAAGCAGCAACAGACTGTTTACAATCTAACTAATCAAGTTTTTGTCCAGTAGCATCAGTGTGGCTGTATTTGTCCTCATTACTGTACTCACAACCTCTTCTTGGTGGGACAGGTGCTGGAAAAGTTCAGAGTTCAGTTCAGTCATCACACACTTCTTAGCTGCAGGTGATCTCTGGTGGATGTCTGTCCCAGACTGGAAATAAAACACAATAAAAAAAAAAAAAGTTAATAAGATTATATATAATAATAATATAATAAGACAGGACGGCCCCCAGAAACCATCTTGGCTCCAGCAAACTGGTTGGTCCACATAAGTTGTTTACAGCTTGGTGGGGGAAGATCAGTGTGCTGGAACTCTGACTGAGGAAGCCCTCTGGACTGAGGGTGAAACGTTTCGACTAAAAGAAACTGTCCAGATGACCAGATTGAGACTTATCAGATTTGATACCTGGATTATTGAGTATGAACTTTCTTGTTAATAAGATTATGATTTTGAATAAAAAAGATTATTTAGATAATTTTGATTTGATGTTTATTCATTCATTTTAAAAGAACAATACAAAACAGTTTCATCAGATACAAGAATACAAGTAGGATAAAATGAAAGGAGCAGAAAGAAGATGAAATCTTATTATATCTGCCCCTTATTTCACAGTTTGTTCAAACAATGATAACCTTCAAACTACATCACAAAATGAATAACTCTACTTAATTTTTCTAACTGTAATACACAAACTACATCACAAAATGAATAACTACTTAATTTTTCTAACTGTAATACACAAACACACTAAGCTACATCATATATAGTTTTTGAGCAAGTCCTTTTTGACCTTTTTCTTAAATGTATACATTGATTTTGCATTTTTAACATCACTCTCCAGAACATTCCACAGATAATAATAATAAAAGAACAATACATTACCTATTCTTGAACGGTTGAATCTCTCACTCATCATTAGGGCAGGGCTTTGCTCCAGGGCTTGTTGACATCAGTTTTTGTTTTTTCATAAAGTTCTGAACTTTTTGAGTGATGGATGTTCATAGCGAGGATCAATAACTTTAAAGCCTGCGCATAATAACAACATTCAGACTTACATTCAGATATTTAAAAACTCACAGTTTGTGTTATTGCTCTGGACTGATATGATTTACCTGATAAAAGTAGTTTAAATGCAGCTGTTGTTAGCGCTGTTGCAAGCTGCTCGTTCACATTCCGATGACGTAGTTTCAAGCGCGTTCACGTGAGACGTGCTGTCTGCTGCAGAGCCAGTCTCTTCATGAAACAACAGTCCACACACACAGCTTTGAATGTGCGCGCCGCTCGTCTTTTAACAAGAAACGTTCCCCAAACAGGAGACCGCAGTGAGAAGCTAACGGCTAAAGGCTGAGCGAGCTGCGCGTGCTTCGCAATAATAGCTCCGTGCTGAAACGCGCCCAGGAAATTTTGTTCCGCGGCGCATATATTAACGTTCAATGAGTGAAAAAATAACCGAAACGGTATGCAGGTGGACCGAACCGAACGTGCTGTACCGAAACGGTTCGGTACACCCACTAATAGTACCATTACATGCCTAAACACGGTATTTAATAGTAGTTCAACCTCGCGGTCTGTCCACACAAATGAAAAAATAAAAAGAAATAATAACAGAAAGTTGTCGTTGCTTTGAAGGGTTGTGACTGCACTACACTGCCACCTATGGGTTCAGCATATTCTTTACAACGCTCTGTGGTGAAAATAAACGGGGACATGTAGACGAACATTTTAAATATCCGAACATGTATGTACAGAGATATTTTTTTGCGCAGATATTTGTTTTTCAAACACCAGGCTACGTGTGCACAGGGCCTAAGCCCTTAAAAACTTTGCTCACTCACTCTGTGCTCTTTGAATTGAGAAAGCTCCTCGGATGAAGAGCGAAATGTCTTCTGTTACAAATAAAGTCCAGTTGTTTCTGTATTGAACGTTATTTTTTATTTTATCACGTCCTGGATGACTGACAATCTTCACCAGCATGTTGTGATGATACATTCACAACATTTCGTGCTGCCCTAAATCAGCCGCTCTGTAAGGCTTACATGCATGCCATGATCTTCAGCCATATAGCCTATTCATTCATTCATTCAACCTTTATTTATACAGGCTAGCCTCGTTGAGTCACGGGGACTCATTTACAAGAGGGACCTGTCTCACTCACACCAAACAACCATCCACTCTCTCACTCACACCTAGGGTCAATTTAGAGTCACCAATCAGCCTAACAAGCATGTTTTTTGGTCTGTGGGAGGAAACCGGAGTACCCGGAGGAAACCCACGCATGCACGGGGAGAACATGCAAACTCCACCCAGAAAGGCCCCAGACCGGGATTTGAACCGGCAACCTTCTCGCTGAGAGGCAGCAGCTCTACCAGTTGTGCCACCGTGCTACCCTATTGTTATACTACATGGTCTCACACTTCAGAGATCGTCATGAAGCCCCTAAAGACTCTTTTTAAGAAAACACTGAAAATTTTTGACAAAAAGCCAATACACTACTGTATCATTATTGCAACATCATAAAGAAGTACAAAATTTTGGATTTTAATAGCTATCGGATTTTTATGGACGTTTGCCTGATTTTTAAAGTTTTAAATGGACTTGCCATTTTGGGCAAAACACCAGTTCACGTGAGGTGCGACCTATAGGCCGATGCGACTTATACGTTGATTTTTCCATTTAATTGGGCATAATTAGGTTGGTGCGACTTATACTCCGGTGCGACTTATACGCCGACGAATACGGTACACAAAATAAAAAAGTCAGTCACATGATGCCTTGAAGATGAACTCACCACCACAGAATGAGATCCCAACCAGGCCCAGACTCAGGCACATGGGGATGGAAATCTTCAGATGGTCCCATTCAGCAGCATTATCTCCAGTCCAAACAGCACCTGGACACAGAGAATTAGGTCAGCGTTTTCAAAGCATGCACTAAAAAGACGATTGAGAATAATCACAATACAGTATTATGGAGAAAATATATTTTTGAATGTTACATAATGCTGTAATGTTCTATCGAACCAACACTGTATAAAAACTATTTTAAGAGCAAACAATAACTCCATTGTGTGACATCAACTCTAGACCAGCAGGTACACTGAAAGGAGAAGCCTCACCGTAACGCTGTGAGCCAGCGAAGAAAGCTCTGGTTAGGACAAACGGTCGCTCAACTCCACCTGACCTCTGGATCAAACCCTCTGCTGTGGCCTTTTGCTGCAGATCAGACACACACACACACACACACAAAAAAACATTTAAAGCAGTTTAAAAAGTAACATGCTTGGTTTAGTGAATTTAAATCCTTTTCCAAATATCTTTTGTGAGAGATCATTTAGGCATAGGCTTGTCATGATAACAAATTTTGCTGGGCGATAAATTGTCTCAGAAATTATTGCGATAAACAATAATATTGTTTGAAATTTGACAATAATTTGTAATTATTGTCAAATATAAGAAGTACCAGTAATGGTGAATTGATTTGGTGTGTAGTACCTTTTTTGACCACCGATGGTAGTGTAAGTCAGTGTGAACCGAATGATGGATAGTGAGGGAGCGAGCAGTGTGTTTCTAAGAAAAATGGGAGGGAGGCCCCTTGACGTGGGCTGTCCCCCTTTTCTTTTTCGGTTCTCAAAATGGTGGATGCTCATGTGGTTTGAGCTCTTTAGCATAGCATTTTTCTTTTAATAAATACAGGGTATATGCAGGAATAATGAAGTTAATTTCAATACCTTTTCAAGACTTTTTAAAGACCTTCCAAAATAAATTCAAGACCTTATCGTCACTTTGTTTTATTAAAGGTTCAGTATGTAATTTCTGGAACACGCTGGAACTTAGGAAAATTTTGAACAGAGACACGTTTCTGGTCCCTCCCCATCAGAGCCATATATGGCTCTGTTACCCTTGATCTGCTGAAATTCAAATTCAAGCTCTGTTTTTATTGGCCGATTCAAATTCAAGCTCTGTTTTTATTGGCTGGTTAACGGCGGGTCACTGTGGCTTTTTAGAAATGCTTTTAGAGAAGCAAGGGGACAATAGTTTTTTTCAGAGATTGTCTAAAATCAGTATGTCAGGAGGTAGTGACAGAGTGAAGAAATATGTTAAAAATATATTGTTAGAAAAGTTACATACAGCTCCTTTAAGCAACAAATCTTTGATTTACAAAACTGCTGTTGTTTTCAATTACTGTAAATCTGTGAATCTCAAACCTACAACAGAACTGAGATACAGTGGAAAGAAAAAAGTTCAAAAGAAGAAACTGAACCACGACTAGGTTTAAGAAAATATAGCTTAGGTTACAACAAGACTCGTAGCTATTTTAAAGTAACTTGGTTGAACAATGGCGAATAAGAAATAAACACGGTTATTCTCGGCGACAGGCCTCAGCCATTCTTGAAAATCAGGCATCTCCAACCAGGAGTCCGAAAACTTGCATTTACCCATTGTTCTCACGGTCTCGCGGCAACTTACTCAAACACACAAGCTCAACTTGGAGATAAAGCAGCCGTGCATGCGCACAAGATAGGCCTAGCCGTAAAGGCTGTTGTAACCTGACACCCTAAATTTGTGCGAAGCGGTTTCCGAATCATCCGCGGTGAGGAAAACAAATATTAGTCATACATACTTTTTGCTGTCAAATTATTTAAAGCTAGAACAGCAAAAAAAATAATACCTCATCAAATCGCTTTCAAGACTTTTTAATACTTTTCAAGACCCTTAATTTTCCCAAAATTGATTTATCAACTTTTAATAACTTTCAAGACCCTGCATATACTCTGAAATAAATAAAAAATCAGTAAATAAGTTCTCAGCTTACTTTTGCAGAGAAAAACATTACACAAAGGCACGGGTTTCAACCGTGAATTTTGGAGCTTTGATAAGACGGAGCCCCCCACCCCCACCCCAGGTCGGCCTGTTAGCTTAGCTCGTAGCTTAGCTTCTCAGATTAGCTACTTTTAACGATCCAAAAACATGATTTTGGACGGTTAAACTGATTTAAAGAGAAAAGAGAAAGGGCGGGGTTAGTAAAGAACACTGGAGTTGAGCCGTGTCTTCAGTAGAAAGAGAGAGACACGAAGAGACGATAAAGCCGATAAATGAAAAAGAGGTTGAGAATTTTCATTTATCATGCGATTAACTGGTTTATTGTTTATCACGACAGGCCTATTTAGGCATTAATCCTTAATTGTGTTTACTTTTCTCGTGAGTTGCAGCAAAAAGAAATGGAACAAAACTCACAACATTTGAACTTATTTATGTGTCAAAACGTTGTTGTGAGAAGAGTCTCCAACAATAGTTGAAATTTATAAGCCATAAAAAAACAACTACCGGTAAGAGAATGTCTACAGAACTCAACAACAAATAAAAATAAAATAATTAGGTGAAAGACACAACGAGCTGCGGTCATTTCCACCGTTCCACTCACCACATAGAGGCCGTACAGGTTGTGGACGTCTCGGTGCTCCCAGGACCCGTGCACCGCGTCTTTGTGCATGGTGACCTCAGGCCCGTTGAAGACCGACGGCTCATTCATGTCGTTCCACGTGTAAAGGTTCTCCATGGTTCCCTGCAGAGGAGGCAGAAGGCTTGTAATCATAACAGCAGACTAATTCCAACAAAAAAAGCCATTTTAAAAACATAGCAAAAGATTAAATATAACGTTGTGTACTGACAAAATCTGTGAAAATGATTCAACTGGAGAAAACAAGTTGAATCTCAAAGAGAAAACACACAAATAAATTCTAAAAAATGATCCAGTGATGCTTTTTCATTTAACAAATGGATCAGAGTATTCTTCAGTTTTTATCACCTCTCTTGCCGTACAGGTTGCATGCAACATCTTAATGCAACGTGCACCTGCAGTTACTAACTGTGCGTTCCTGAAAGACTCACCTCGTACTGATCATAGGCGAACATGCTGGCCCACCAGGCCCTCATGTCGGCCCGGGTGAAGTCTGGATAACCAGCACTACCTAAAATCCATCCAAGACAGGGAGGGGGGGGGTGTGTAAGAAAAAAATCTTGTTCAAAATAAAGATTATGGGACACTGATACACAACCTTTATGATTCACAGTTGAATATAAAGCAGAACATTTTCAGGTGAGTGGTTTGGGGCGGTCCGTCTCTTACCCGGCCAGCACCAACCCTCGTAGTCTCCACCATCTTTGTTCTTGATGTAGAAACCCCGAGAGCGGATTTCATTATGGATCTTGTAATTGTTGTCTACTTTGATGTGAGGGTCTACAATTGCAACCATCTAGAAAAAGTAAAATAAGCCACAAGTGGAAGGTTTTTATTTATTTTACTGTGATATCAAGCTCAACGAGAGGCAGCTGAAGTCTATCGTTCTGTCTTGAACTGCTGGAAGAATGGATGTGATGGTGGTCAATGTGTTACACGTACCTTTCGTTTCTTTTCCAGGAGACCCTGCAGCATTTCCTTTGGTGTTGCAAACTTGTGAGGATCCCAGGTGAAGTAGCGTTTCCCATCCGTGTGCTCGATATCAAGCCAAATAAAGTCGTAGGGGATGTCGTGCTCATCGAAGCCTGCGTCCACCGAGCGCACGTCTTCCTGGTCATTGTAGTTCCAACGGCACTGGTGGTACCCGAGGGAAGACAGCGGAGGGAAGGCTTGGGTGCCTGGTTGACACATAATAGTTTAAGATCATCTACATGCCACTTAATGTTTTGAAAAGCAAAAACCAACGTAGCACTGAGAACCAAAGCAGTTTAGTTTCATCTTAAAACCAAAGGCAGTTTCACAAATAGGAGTGTAAAACTTTAAATGATCTGAAAACAGTTAAAGTCCTGAGGCTTCTTCAACATCAAGAATTTATGAAGTTTAGTTTAGTTATTCATTCATTTTATAAAATACAAAACAATTTACATATATACAATAAGAAAAAAAGAAAAAATATATATAAAATGAAAGGCAGCAGATGAAAAAAATAATCTTATTACTGTATATCTGCCCCTTATTCTCTAATAAACAATTCAAACAACCAATTTCTTTAAATACCAAAACAAAATGAACTCATTTAACTTCCTTTATCTCATACAATTACTCATTAAATTCCATTTATATACAGTACCATTTTTTAAATACAACCATTGATTTAGCTTCTTTAACATCCGTTTCCAAGTCATTCCATAACCCAACTCCCTGAATTATGGTAGACCTTCCCTTTAAACTAGTTCTAAACTGAGGTTTCACAAACATATCTGTCCCCTTAAGATTATAACAACTTAATATTTTAACAAAATACATTTGAATATTTGAAGGCAGCGTATTATTCTGAGCTCTGTACATAACTAACAAAATATTATAATCCACCAAATGAAGATTTATTTGATCACAGAATTTACTCAACCAATTTAGCATATTAAATATAACATTGTTATCATCTAATCCAGGGGTCACCAACCTTTTCCAAACTGAGAGCTACTTCGTGGGTACGGAGTCATACAAAGGGCACCAGTTTGATCAACTCTTCGGAAATAACAAAGCGTAAATTGAAAAAAATGTATAATAAACATATTTTAAGAACATATTTTTAAGATAGACATTTTAAAATATACAGTACTGTATATAAATACAAAAAAAGAATAAAAACTGAATAAAATGAAAATTTAAATGCAGCTTAGTAGTGAGTTGTGCTATTTTTAGAACAGGTCTGGGGGCACCTCAAATGGTCCTTGGGGGCACCCGGGTGCCCGCGGGCACCACGTTGGTGACCCCTGATCTAATCACTGTGAACGTGTCTGTTTTGCTACTTTCAGCATCTTTGTTTTAACTTGTTAACAAAAAAAAATCTGTATTTCTCTCTTATGATTGTCTATTGTTGATTGTCCAAGAAAAATCTACTGTTTCTGTTGTCATCATTCTTTGTTTGTAGCCAGGTCTCTCTTGTAAATGAGTCCTCGAGGCTCAATGGGATTAACCTGCCTAAATAAAGGTTGAATGAAAAAACACAAGTCTTCTACCTGTTAGAGAGGCGTACTGAGAGAAGACGTCTTTGGGAGTTGGTCCCAACATGAGGAAAACGTCGATGATGCCACTTTCAGAGATCCAGCGAACATCAGTCTGTGGCGTTTCACTGGAACCTTGAACATAATCCAACATTTTCCCAAACACAGTCTGAAGAGAGAGACACATAACGAGACTTGTTAAGAGTCTTATTAAACTGAGAAAAGGAACTGCTTCCATGCTCTGACATGAAAAGAAACTGTACCTTTCCTGCTGTGTTTGAACTTATATCGACCCAGGTTTCTGCAGCGTTGAGCCAGAAGATACCTGTAGTCCGTTTAGTGTTGTGCGCCAACATAACTGGGACGGCCCCGTACAGGGCCATAGGGTTATACAGCTCATACTGGAAAACGTCCAGGTTATAGAGCCGATAGGGATCTCCGTTGCTGAAACAAACAAAACAGAATTACCCATCGAAACTCACTTACAGATGTAAAAAAAAGTATGTGCATTCAAACTGAATGTGCTAAATATTTGTCGTTATTGATGCTCACTCTGTTGTTTTAAGTTTGAGGGGTTCTGCGTGTTCTGGGATGCCATAAACGTGCTCTACCCCCGGCAATGAAAAGTCTAAACTAACGGCAGATGGACCTGAAGAACAACAAGTCAGCAGATAGAGACGACAAAGAAGAGCGAAGCCCATATTAAAACTCTGAACATTTCAATAACCTGATCAGACACCAAAACAGATGAAATCAACTGTAAAAACCTGAACACTGAGGCGTACCATTAGGCTTGCTGTCTGAATGGGATTTAAAAGTTTCTTCCCACATCCCCTCTTCTACTTTCTCTTCCTCTTCCTTTGCAGCCTGCCAGACAAACAGCACAAAGCAGCCATATAGTTGATAAATTCATCTGAACCTTTAAATAAATAATTCACACAAGACAACAGGCGTGAGATTTTTGACTCTTTGCAAAGAGGGAAATTCACCCGACTAGATCAGAATGAACTCCAACTTCCTAAGATTTGAGTCTGTCTTTTATTCAAGCGAGTGACACAGAAAACAATATCAGCGAGGTCGACCACAGTTTCATCACATCTTCTCAGGCGATAAACTGGAGCCGAACATTGTTTTTAGTTCGTTCTGGGAAACCTAATAAGAAGACTAATGTTTATCGTGCAGCACAACAGGTTTTGATAATCAGCTTTTGTGCACCTAGTAAAAAAACTGGAACGAGGTCGGGTCATAATAAACCCAGTGAAACTCAGAACACTTGAGGAACTTAGTAAAGTTTAAGATGTTAAAATATAAGAAATTCAAAATATAAAGACTTTTAAATACCTCTAATAATAGTGAACAAGGAAGACTTTATTTAAATGTACAAATTGTGTAAAGAAGGTCTCTTGTGGTACCTCGGCCTGGTTTGCTGAATCCGCCCCCTCCTTGTTCTCGGCCTCTGGCTCAGCCTGGCTGCTCAGCGAGAACAGAGTCAAAGTGAGAAGAACATGGAGAGAAAAGAAAGGTCGGTCACTTCAGCCAGATCCAACAGTCTTGTGACAAGTGACAATGTGTGTGAAGACAACTGAACTATGGTTAAAGTAAATCGACATACAAATAGAGGGGTTGGTAATTGTCCCCTCACTCCGAAAAAAACAAAACTATGAACTTTAACGACAAAAGGGACTGAGCAACTCCCTGCCTTGTGGCTACAATAAGCTCGGCGTCGGGGGACAGAACATGCAACACCCTCGAGGCTCCACTAGTATCCAGTTAGCCCCAAGAGGATCCGATAAATACTGAGAAATACTCCCTTGGAAAAAAAAATGGAGCTGCAACAGTTTTTTTTTTATTCAACACGAGCAGCTGCAGAAGTGAACGATCTTCATCAGTGGACAGAGACGTAGCAGGTGCTGCATTCTGGGTAAAATGTCCCTGAATCAGGGAGCACATATAACATGTGCAAGAGCAAACTGAATTATAACCACAAAGAGAGATGTCGCAGTGGGGTTTGGGGCAGCAGAGCCTGCAAACTAGACTGAGGAGGCACTTTCACAAAACTCTTGGAGCTGAACCTTTTGACCGTCTTGGTGTGATTTCTAGATGAGCCGAGGCTGCGTCGGGTGGAGGTGGAGCCAGCTTGCTGCTGCTCCACCAAGCAAGAAGTTAAGCGTAACAGTTGATGTAACGATGTGAAAATGTAAGCCAGCTTTGTGGCTGTGATGTGACGACATAGGGTCTGTGGATGAAAAAAGTCTAAACGACATGAAACAGATTCATGTCAGAGGAGTTTGAAGACGAGAGCCACTTGTAAGGCTTGCTTTATTTCTGAAAGCTCAGCTTAAAGACAAACCGCTCTTAATGGCCATTCCACTAAACTATTTT
Organism: Garcialebias charrua; assembly: GCA_038048925.1. Lineage (NCBI taxonomy): Eukaryota > Metazoa > Chordata > Actinopteri > Cyprinodontiformes > Rivulidae > Garcialebias > Garcialebias charrua. The sequence goes on from JBBPBX010006621.1 coordinate 32,648, forward strand.
GTGAAAGTGCCTTCAGACTACATGGATGAAGACAGACATTAAATATTGATGGTAAACTGATGCAAATTTAGGACCCAAACTACTTTTTCCCGATGGCTGCAGCATTCATTCAATAGAGCTGTCTGAGAATCCCACACATGCAGTTTCAGAGTTGGATCAGATTATTGGACGAGCTGCTGGAGTGACATTCTGTGTGTATGATTAAAGTAATCAGACACTGATTTAACTAAAGAGTAGAGTGTGGATCATTCCCAGTCCTAAAACGAATGATCAAAGTAATATTTGAGTGTTTATTTGTCTGATTGTGAACATTCTGGACTGTAATTCTCTCAGTTTTAATCCTAAATTAAATCAAACACCTCCATGCACACACTCATTCACACCCCCTCTTTCAGTCACATTTATCTGAGGGCAAATGCAAACTTGGTGTGATGGGAAACCCTACATTTTATTGGCAATATCAGCACAAGGAACAGAATACACACAAATCTTAAGGGTCTTTACCTAGAGAATACCCTCTTGATATTATCCCACACGCTAGCCACTGTGCTAGTTACTTTATAGGAGAAACTAGGATGATAGGGAGAAGAGGACAGAACAACGAGTCAGAGACAATACTAAAATAAATAAATAAACATATGGAAACAAAAACAGAAATCATCCACTGAGTGAGGAAGTGGTCTTAAAATAAAGTGTGTGTGTGTGTGTGTGTGTGTGGAGGTGTGGATTCTCACGTGTCCTTGCGCATCCTC
>JBBPBX010006621.1:53499-67924 GCA_038048925.1 Garcialebias charrua
AAGCCAAGAAAACTATTTTAAATGAAAAAGGTTCATGAAGGATTAGGCCGCGGTGCTTGTTTGATCAGTCTCCTCAAAGGGAGCATCTCTCCGCGGACTTGTCGAGGGATGATTATTGGAGCAGTATAGTGTTTTTGCATCAGGAGGGATGATTATTGGAGCAGTATAGTGTTTTTGCATTCAAGAGGGATGATTATTGGAGCAGTATAGTGTTTTTGCATCAGGAGGGATGATTATTGGAGCAGTATAGTGTTTTTGCATCAGGAGGGATGATTATTGGAGCAGTATAGTGTTTTTGCATCAGGAGGGATGATTATTGGAGCAGTTTAGTGTTTTTGCATCACGAGCTGCGTGCAGAAGGTAAAGCCATCAGCTCTGACCTGAAGCCCTGCCGATTGAGAGGAGGAATCGATTCCCACCCTTAGATTAGCGTGGCTGTGTTGTCTTAAACTTGAGGCTGTTGCTCTGACACAGAGGAATGTCACCTCTGAGGCTTCAACACACACACACACACACATATAGGTTATAAACACAAGGAGGGAGATTTCTCACGCCTATGAAACAGGGGAATACATTCCACACGGAGGGAGAGGGGTCCTGCAGCTCAGCTCCTGCCCTGTTTGATGTTCCAGAGAAGTGGGATGATCGCTTGTTATCAGTGTGAAGGCATCTGGTGCTCCAGCTTGAAAGTGTGCTCAGATTTATAGACTCTTTAATGACTGACACAAGCTCACGCACACTCTCTCCCACCCATTAATCATGCTTTATATCGCCTCGCTCTTCGGCCTGCAGGCTCTAAAACTGATCCAAACTGTGTATATTTACTAAACGTGAATTTCAAATCCCTGGTCTGGGTTCGAGTCCGCCTGGTTGTTTAAACGCTGCAGCAGAAGTTTACCTGTCTGGTTTTGCTTCTCTCAACACCATGTCTCCTTTGCATCCATGTCTCTGTGAAGTCAGCCCATTACAGGGTAACAAGTCCTGGTTTACATTAACCCTCAACACCACAGAAAGACCAGGGGAGAGGAAGTCAGGCTGAGACAGACAGGGGGGCAGAAAGAGACTTGATTTGCAAGTCTGGTTTCCATTAGAGCTAATTATCTGTGTTTCATCTAAACCCCGTGCAGTTAGTGTGTGTGGAGACGTGTTATGCACTAGAGTTTCTTTTGACTTGTGATCTGTGACTTGGACCCAGTAAAAGCTAAAGTGAATCAAACCTGGAGCCAGTTTCATGAGCTAAGATGAAACTCTGCTTTGCACATCACTCAACCCGACTGTTTAGGTCGTTGCAACGGACTGGTGAGCTGGTTTGAACAGATCTCTGGTAGTTTATTTCTGCTGCATAGACAAATCTGAGCTTGTCTTTAATCCTCCCTTCAGGAAATGTTTGCCTTTTCTTCATATGTGCATCAATTTGAGTATAACATTTTCTAATGTTTAGCTTTGTCACTGGCATGAGAAACTACCGGTAGTCAACATGAAGTCCAGTTCATTGTTATGGTGCTATGCTGTAAAAATCAGAGTATAAATAAGCTTTAAATACAGTTTGAGTCAAACAACGGTTTGTATTTTTTAATTGAATGCTTCATCAATATGATCTATTTATTATACTGGAAATTGTTTTCTTTTTGGTTAAAGTCAAAGTCAAAGTCAACTTTATTGTCAGAACTACAATATGTACAGGACATACACAGGATTGAAATTGCGTTTCTCTCAGTCCCTCGGTGCAACAGTAACCATCTAAACACTAAACACTAAAACATTTAATAAACATAAGCATAAAATAGTAAAAGTGTAACACTGTCCTGAGTTTTTTCATAGTAGTATAAAAGTATGAAAATTTACACCAACACTGAAACACCAAACACCCAATGAACATAAGCATAAAATGAAATAATAAAAGTGTAATACTGTCCTGAGTTTTTGCATAGTGTAGTATAAAAAGTATAAAAAGTATATCTATAAAATAAACTGAAGGTTCTAGCATTGACATTTGCAAAGAGTGGCACAGCAGCATATGAGATAGGGTGAGAAGCTCAGTCATCCGGGAGGGACTCGGAGTAGAGCCGCTGCTTCTCCACATCGAGAGGAGCCAGTTGAGGTGGCTCGGGCATCTGGTTAGGATGCCTCCTGGACGCCTCCCTGGTGAGGTGTTCCGGGCATGTCCCACCGGGAGGAGACCCAGAGGAAGACCCAGGACACGCTGGAGGGACTATGTTTCTCGGCTGGCCTGGGAACGCCTTGGGATTCCCCCAGAGGAGCTGCTCCAAGTGGCTGGGGAGAGGGAAGTCTGGGCCTCCCTACTTAGGCTGCTACCCCCGCGACCCGACCCCGGATAAGCGGAAGACAATGGATGGATGGATGGATGGATGGTATGAGATGGATCTTGTATTTTTGATGAAAGGAGTAAACATTCCTCAATGAGCTCTCTGTCTTTAAAATGGCCTCATATTTTTAGCCCACCAATGTCCAGATTTTGTCCAAAAAATGCCTCATAAGTCCAGAATTTGCGGGACAAAAAATAAATAAAAATAAATTTCGGAATAAAAAAAATTCCCACATCATTATGTAGCATTTCCACAAACAGAACATCACATAAAAATTAAGTTAGACAATTTAATGCCAAATGTGCCTTATGTGCCTTACTGCATAAGCCACTTTGCCTCTATACCAACATCAACTACCTCATACATATACTGCGTACATTAACTCTAAAGGCCGAGATACAGTGAAGCAGACTCCGTATACGCGCGTATATGCCCGTATACGCGCGTATACGGAGCCTCTGCTACAGCTCGGCTGATGTTCTCGCGTAGATTCTCGTGTTTTCGCTCCAAATTCTACGTCATTTCCTCCGTACCGTCACTTCCGATCGTCACTTCCGGTAGTTTTTCGCTCCAAACACTCGCGTTCTCCTTGTTGTAATATGAGCAGCTGAGCACGGAGTGCTTTTCCTGCAGCCCACAGCCCACCACAGCCCACCAGGGAATATATAAAACATCGCGCACCCAGGTAGGACCTGAATTCATTCATTTCATTCATCGAGTGAACGGAGGAAGAAGCGGTTACTTGACTTTAGGCAAAAAAACAAAAGAAAAGGCCCGATCAGCGATAAAAAAGAGGAATTTATTTCATTTGTGTAACATACAAAACAGTCCGGAGCCGGGGAAGTTTAGGTCAGACACCGCGCATCGCGTATGCGAATCGCGTATGCGTAGTAAAAAAATACCTTTGCGCGTACTTGCCCTGAGGGGCTACGCGGGGCTACGCTGCGTACGGGGCATACGTACGCTGCGTATTGGCGTATCGTGAGGACGCTCGAGTGTATCTCGCCCTTAAGGGAGAGTCCAGACACCCTGCGGAGAAAACTCATTTCAGCCGCTTGTATCCGAGATCTCGTTCTTTCGGTCACAACCCAAAGCTCATGACCATAGATGAGGGTGGGAACGTAGATCGATCGGTAAATTGAGAGCTTTGCCTTTCGACTCAGCTCTCTCTTCACCACGACAGACCGGTACAGCGCCCGCTTCACTGCGGACGCTGCACCTATCCGCCTATCGATCTCACGCTCCAGTTTTCCCTCATTTGTGAACAAGACCCCGAGATACTTAAACTCCTCCACTTGGGGCAGGACCTCCTCCCCGACGCGGAGAGGGCACGCTACCCTTTTCTCATACCAAACAATACATATTTAATGAATACTGAAACCCATCACAGTTACAGTAGCTAATTTAAAATCATCAAAAAATCAGCATCTCTGGGCAAAGAATACCCACAAAGACACATATGCATTCATTCAGACTGGTTTGTCCCCTTGCGCCTCAAGGACTCATTCACAAGAAACACCTGATTTTAACAAAGAGTGATGACAACAATAGACATTCATAAAAGAAGGTATATAAATTGAAAAATTTTAATATATGAAATAAAAGGGTATAAAAATGAAACAAAAACAGCTAGGTTGTAAAGCGTTGTCTGCATTGGTTCTTGCCAGGAGTCCAACAGATGTTTGAAGCCACATAAGAGGTCAAGAACTTCAGATCTTTTTGCAAGATATTCCAGGAAACAGGAGCAAAGTAGGAGAAGACCCCTTTGCCACGTTCAGTCCTCCAGTCCTCACTGAAGGAACACTGCGGGTAATCATGTCCTGAGAGCGCACGCTGTATCTGCACTCACACAAAGACATGTAGGAGGAGATGTATGAAGGCAGCCGACCAAGAAGTGATTTAAAGATGAAAATGTACCAGTGGAAGAGTCTGTGTGAGGTTAATGATGACAGTTAACCAGTGAATACAGGGTGCGGTGGTGGGTATGATAATCAGTTCCCTTATCAGTCAGTCACTCTGTGCAACATAAATGCTATGGGAAATTGTGCTCCGCGTGATTACCTGAAGGAATACAATCACGCCTTTACGGCAGGGTGTCAGCGTCACGCCAGAGACCCCGCCCTCTGGGTACTTAAAGCGCTGACGCCCATCCTACTTTCTCTTATTGCCCTTCACCTCGCTTAAACCTGAACCCTCTTCGCGGGACTTCTCTGTGCCTCATCGCTCGACCAGAGGTGAGCTTGCTCCCTACACAGGGCGTACAGAGAATTCTTCCTGCGTACTGCTGGGCTAGCGGAAGCTAGTTCGGCACATTTTATCTAACCCCAAAGTTTTTTCTTCTCCTCTTTCCGCAGACTGCTTCGCTCGACGGCGCTAAACTGCGTCACATTGCTACCTCTGCTAATTTCGTAGCAGGCTAGCCAGTGAAAGGGACGCGACGGAGGAGACAAAAAAAAGGATCTTGGAAGGACTCGCTCGCCTTATCTCGGACATGCCTCTGGAGAAAGGAAAGCGAAATACAAGACTTCCAAAAAAGACTAGCAGGACGGTGAGCCCAACCTCGCGCGCCTGCCCCAACGGATGCGGTTTTTCCCTCTCGGCGACGGAAACCCACAAGGCCTGTCCTGTCTGCCTGGGAATGCTACACGCGAACATGGCGCTGGATGTGCCCGAATCATGCCCACACTGCAGCCAGTTGCTGGAGGCTGTGAGGAGGCACCGGGCGGACTTCGTCGCCAAAGCCATGGGCGCTGCTGCGGCGCCAACAGACCCGGACACGACTGAGCTTCTCACTCCCACGCCAGAGCTCGAGAACATGGCTCTGGAGAATAGCACCCAGGGCGAATGGGGTGGCAGCCAAGACGCGCTGGCTCCCATCAGGGACTTAACAGTCGACTTTGACACTCGAGGCTTGATGAACGAGGACGAGATCTCGATTTCAGCCTCAGGTGAATTTTCTGCTGATGACGCCGACACTGAGTACGACGAACAGGGGGGAGAACTCTCTCACACCCCGGCGCCTGTGCTCTCGGAGACTGACTTTTCGATCCTTGCTCTGTTCGACTTGTGTCGCAGAGCAACGGACGCGCTACAGATCCCATGGCCAGAACCTCCACCCCGTCAACAAGTCACGAGGTTGGCAGGAAATATTTCTACTCAAAACAGCAGTCCGCCACGAGGCAAAGGATGCCCATCTTTCCAGATTTCCTCACGGAGCTGACTCGCACCTGGTCCCAACCCAGGGCTCCCATGCTGCTGTCGCTCTCACAGTTCCTCGACGTGGACGGGATGGATGCAGCGGGCATAGCCAACGTGCCACAAATGGAGGACACACTGGCGTCTCACCTGGCCCCCAGGTCATCCGGGACGAAACCAACTTTGCCCAGCAAAGCCTGTCGAGCCTCGGCTTCTCTGCTTAGAAATGCTACAGGGCTCAGGGCCTTGCGGCGCGCGCAATGAACGCGTCCGCCATGATGCAGGCGTACCTGGCTGAAAAACTGCAGGAGCTCCAGGTAACGATGGACAGACAGGCTGCCACTGACCTGCTGGAGGAAGTACACATGGCAACAGACTTTGTGCTCCGTATGATGGGGACAGCAGCTGTTGCACAAGGCAGAGGCATGGTTAAGGTGGTCATCGTACAACGCCATCTGTGGATGACCTCCCGGAGGGACAGAAAATTCCTTTTCTGCACCACTCCATAGAGCCGACGGGATTATTCGGAAAAGCTCTGGATCGAATTCAGACCAGACTGGACCAGAGGCGCAAACAAGCTGAGGCTCTCTGGGTAGGCATCCCCAGAAGAGCCTTCGCCCCCCCCCAGGGAGTCAGCTGGGAGCAGAGCCCCGCAGCCTCGACACCACTCGACCACACGTGTCCCACCGCAAAAGCGGCCGGCATACGAGGCCGAGCACCGGCGGAGACCACCGCCGGACCCGCTTCGGGCCGAACACGCCTGGAGTAAGAACAGATTTGTTCCCCGCCAGGCGGTCCGACACAGGGTCTCATCTGCGAACCGGGATGCCAGACAGAAACGGGCCTGACGAACCAGGCCCTCTTCTTGACTTTACACGATCACCCGCCCACGCTGTACGGGAAATGACCTTTTCACGTCCAGACTTTGTTTGTAACTTGGTACAAAAAGCTGGTGACTTTACTTTACGCACGAATCATGTTTTTTTCTGCTGTGAGTGACATAAAGTCAAATATGTCGTTACACATAAGCACGAATAAAGCTCAAAAAACAGCCCCTCTCTGTTTCTTGACTAAAAAAAAACACAACAAACAAAACACAGTAACATCAGCAACACGGCCCCCTCTGTTCTTCCAGCCGATATAAAGGGTGGGGGCCATAATTCCCCCTCCCTCACGGCTCATGGGGTGTTAGTCTAATCAATAAACCCCAGCTGGGTGCCTCGGGTCTGTCTGCAACAGACAGTGCCAGAGGCGCCGGCAAGCAGGCCCGTCGGTCCTCACTGAGACAGGTGAGGGGGGTCACGTGTTCCAGTCCCCTCCCCGTGGTAAATCACGGGGCCGGCAATACACAAATCAAACAAACCTGTGTCACGTCCGCGCTCCAGGGGACCGCGCCGACAGAACCTGGCAGCCCACCTTTCGGGCCAGCTCCTATTCAATGGATTCCAGTAAGTGACGGGGGGTTACAACAAAAGTCCACAGGCCAAAACCAGTGTTACATGTTCACAAAGGAAGTGGTGATGATACTGTAGCTTGTGTATAACACTCAATGCAGAGCAGAAATGGCATCAGGGCTAAATCAGATTCCTCTTCCTTTTAATCGAAGGGGACTGGACTTTCTGTCACCAGCCAAACAAAAAAACGCTCAACACGGAGGACTGTCTCGGACAGCTTCACATCCGCCTGCTGAAACTGTCCACTTATCCTCAGTGGGCGATGTGCCCTGCTCAAGCAATGATCCTGCAGCGTGTGACCACTCTCGCTGCACTGAATCAGTTCTACTATTAAACGAGACCCTTCTATCAGGTGAAGCACAGCCTCCCGGAAGTTCACCAGGCCCCAGGGCACTGATGAGACCGGAGAACAATGATCCAGACACAACTACGAGGCGGGCTGGAGTCAGGAGGTCTGCTCGTATCCAGAACTTGCACCCACTCCGAACCATGACTCCCCACAAAAGCGGGAAAAACAGGCATTCTGTTCTGCTTTTAGCCAATAATATCAGCAGATTGCCTCTGCCTCCTAACACTCTTGATGAGAGAGGTATGGAGGTACATCTGCAGGAGGGCCTTCTCCCTAACCTGGTGGACCCTCAAAGGGCCACAGAAATCAGGACCCTCGAGGAGGAGCTGGCCCTGCCACCTGCTCCTCTCCAGGGACCCACCACATCACCAGAAGGAACAGCCTCGCCGCTTAGGCTAAGAGCTGTGGCAAATTTCAGCTTGGAGGCTGAGAGGAACAAACTGGTGGCCTCAGGCCTGCCCGAGAATGTGGTAAATACCATTCAAAATGCCCGAGCTATGTCAACACAGTCTCTCTACGCCCAGAAATTGTGTATTTTTGAAGCTTGGTGCATGGAAAGAAATATTATTTCTTATTCATGTGACTTGGTCCAGCTCCTCACCTTTCTTCAAGACCTGCTGGAGAAAGATCGTTCTTTCTCAACCATCAAGGTGTTTTTATCAGCTATTTCAGCTTGTCACGAGGGCTGGGGGAGCAGGACGCCTGGCGCATTTACATGTTGCAAAGAGTGACTGACTGATAAGGGAACTGAAAGTTATGCACCATGACTCATGTTCCCCGAAGGAAGGGAACGAGGTGCAACATACTTGGCCCTTTCAATGCTGAAAGCTCGGTGAAGTGCATTATAGAGAAAGTAGGATGGGCGTCAGCGCCTTAAGTACCCAGAGGGCGGGGTCTCTGGCGTGACGCTGACGCCCCTGCCGTAAAGGCGTGATTGTATTCCTTCAGGTAATCGCGCGGAGCGCAATTTCCCATAGCATTTATGTTGCACCTCGTTCCCTTCCTTCAGAGAACATGCGTTATGGTGCATAACTTTCAGTTATGAATCTTAGTGCACCATGATAGACAGCATCCAACATCTGCAGGGTGCTTGTAGGAGAGTTCATGTAGAGAATGTCACCGTAATCAATGGAGGGAAGGAAAGTCACAGATACAAGGTGTTTCCTAGCATTCAGTGTTAGACATGATCTGTTTCTGAAAAAGAAACCCAGTTTAACTTATAGTTTCTATACTAGGTTTTCCATGTGGAGCTTAAAAGAGTTACCCTAATGTATGCTCAATAATCCAGATAGAAAAATCTAAAAAAGCAAAGTCTGATCCTCTGGACATTCAAAATCTGGACATAGGTGGGGTAAAAATATGAGGCCATTTTAAAGTCAGAGAGCTCAATGAGGAATGTTTACCAGGTAGAGAAATCTAAAAAAGCTAAACCTGGTCCTCTGAACATTCAAATAACAAAACAAAACAAAAAAGTAGAAACGTTTCGTCTTTCGTCCGAAAGACTTCCTCAGTCTGAGACGCTGTATTCTGTTCAGTCTTATAAATAGCACCCTCTCACAGTGGATCAACCAGTTGGCTGATGACAGCCTGAAACCAGTTGCTCACATGATCAAGGAGGACCATCAGCCTAATGATGGATCGTTAGCACTAGGGTTGGGCATCGAGGATCAAGAATCGTTTGAAACCAGGACTAACTGTTCGGTTTTCCCGGAATCGTTCAAAATATTTATTTTCGATTCCTCTTTTCAATGCCTAGTCCGCCAACCGGAAGTTGAAGCCACCCGCCGAAAACCAACAAAGAAGAATCCACCAGAAGTGTTCCCAAACATGGAAAGTGAGCAGCTGCGGTTGAAAGTGTGGCTTAACTTTAATAAAATGACCAGTCAGCTCAGTGCAGCACTTGCAATAATTTTATATCGTGCAAAGGAGGGTGAAGTAACAAAGTGGCTCGTCTTTGACGCGCTCCGCCAGATTATTTTCGCTTCCTCCGGGTCCGACCCTCAGAAGTCACAGAGTGGTGCTCCGCTGGACTGTTTTCGCTGCCTCCTTCTCCGGCTCCATCAGGTAGATAAAACTATAAACTACGTCTCATACCAACATTAAGGCAGCTAACAAGTTGTTCTCCACTTGAAGCGGTAGGTCAGCTCAAATACAAACACCATGCTAATGTCAGCTCGTATTTTTTTACTGTTACTTCTGAGGGTCGGACCCGGAGGAAGCAAAAATAATCCGGCGGAGCACGTCAAAGATGGGCCACTTTTTTACTGCTCCACCCTCCTTTGCACGGTATAAAATTATTGCAAGTGCTGCATTGAGCTGATTGGTCATTTTATTCAAGTTAAGCCATGCTTTCGATAGCAGCTGCTCACTTTCCATGTTTATGTTTATGTTTATTAAATTTGTTCATTTTTTTTTCAAAAGAAACAATACAAGACAATCCCATAAATGATAATGTACAAAATATAAAAAAATGAAAGGTAGCAGAAAGAAGAATAAATCTTATTATATCTGCCCCTTTTTTCCAACAATCAGATTAAACAATAATAATCTTCAACCAACAGTACAAAATGACTAACTCTTTCTAATTTTCTAACTAATACAATACACATTACGCTATTTCATATATTTTTTTAACACATTCGTTTTGATCATTTTCTTAAATGTAAACATTGACTTGGCATTTTTAACTACATTCTCCAAGCCATTCCATAATCTAATTCCCTGGATTGAGGTAGAACGTCCCTTCAAACTAGTTCTGAATTGTGGTTTTACAAACATCTCTGTCCCCTTAAGATTATAACAACTTTGTCTTTTAACAAAATGCATTTGGATATTTAAAGGTAATGCATTATTTTGAGCCCTATACATAACTGATAAAATATTATAGTCTACCAAATCATGGAACTTCAATAACTTCAGTTGATAAAATAATGTACTTGATGGATGACGGTAATGTTTTCTAGTGATAATTCTTACAGCTCTTTTCTGTAATACAAAAATAGGCTTTGTGATTGTTTTACACGCATTCCCCCAAACATCAATACAATAGATTAATAGATTAGTTTGGAAACACTTTCGGTGGATTCTTCTTCGTTGGTTTTTGGCGGGCGACTTCTTCTTTGTTGGTGTTTGGCGGGCGGCTTCAACTTCCGGTTGGCGGACTAGGCATCGAAAAGAGGAATCAAAAATAAATACTTTGAACGATTCCGGGAAAACCGGACAGTTAGTCCTGGTTCCAAACGATTCTCGATCCTCAATGCCCAAACCTAGCGCTAACGATCCATCGTTAGGCTGATGGTCCTCCTTGATCACGTGAGCAGCTGGTTTCGGCTGTCATCAGCAAACTGGTTCATCCACTGTGAGAGGGTGCTATTTATAAGACTGAGCTGAATACAGCATCTCAGACTGAGGAAGTCTTTCGGACGAAAGACGAAACGTTTCTACTTTTTAGTTTTGTTTTGATTTTTGAATGTCCAGAGGACCAGACTCAGCTTTTTTATATTAAAAGATAGATGTGAGTCAACCAGGATACCCAAATATTTATAGGAATCAACACACTCAATAGGGACACCATTTGAGGATAAAATCAGAGGAAGAATTGCTGGGACTGACTTCCTGTTTGAGAACAACATTTCTTTGGTTTTATCAGCATTTAGGACAAGTTTGAGATGGAACAAATCTGACTGGATGATGTCAAAAGCGGATTGCAAAAGCTGGAAAGCCTTAGCAACTGTTTTAGCTCGACAATAAACAACTCTGTCATCAGCATAGATATGTAGGGATGCATCAGGGATGTTCTGACCTACATTATCAATGTAGAATGTAAAGAGGGTGGATCCTAAGACTGAGCCTTGTGGTACACCATTGTCAACCATTAAATAACTGGAGGAAGTACCATTATGTTGAACACATTGCCTCCGATCTGAGAGATAGTTAATGAACAAACCAATGGTGTGATCTGAGAAACCAGTTTCTGGGAGCTTATAACACAAGATGTCATGATCCACAGCATGACAGACTTTACACAAATAGAGAATCTGGTGAGAATAGCTGGTGAGAATCTTCACCAGCATTTTACACAAATAGGTTCAAGCCGACATCCCATCAGAACCATTCATGCCTTCAATGAGGTTAAAGAAGGTTTAAAAGCAGAATTTTACTAAAATCTTTGAAAGTAAGGCAACAACTGTACATGTACATCAGTGGACTTTACACACGATCAGCCCACTAACACCCAATGGAACCAGAGCAAGAGGAGACCCACCAGACTGGATTATAGAAATGAAACAAAGAAGAAAAAAGAGAAGACAAGAGTTGAAGGAAAAAAGGAACAAACTTATAAGAATCCTTTGAGCTCTCCTGCCCTCAGCTGTTTATCCTGCAGATCGAGTTAAACAGAAGTCCTTTATAACTGCCCACATACCAGACAATATCACAGCGGCCCCGCTTCACAAATACAAACACAGGCACTGTATCAAAGAGCAGCACGGCTCAATCAAACACACACACTCCTTCTGCTAACTTCATTTACTTCACCCGCCACAAAAAGCCCTTATTGGATTCAGGCTTTCTGAACGTTTCATTTCAGCTGAAAACGTCGACCTTTGGGAGGTCTGTTGATTTCGGTTAAAAAGATCTCGCTCTGTTTACCTTGTAAAACCACAGTTGGTTCTTATCGTAGACAGATTTACAGACTATCAGTACAAAAATAAAAGCCTCGGGTCACACAGAACACGCTGAGGGTTTGATCCACAGAAAGAAGACGTTGTTTGACTCAACACAGCCACAGTCAGTCGAGAAACGCATGTTTCCTCATTGTTTCAAACTCCATGGACTGTTTGGACTGGGCCAACTTTGATTCATCTGATACACGCAGAAAGAGTTGCATCATCCTGGATTAGAGGAGCCTTTTGAGCTTTTCTCTGTTGAAAGCAATAAGCAGAGCATAGCCTTAGTTTATTGGCGTTCCGGGGGCCCCTGTCATGAGTAAGTATGCACAAACACACACATACATAAAGGCGGAGGGAGGGGTGTCTTGGCAGCAGAGTGACTCCAGCTTCGGTGTTGGTCCCAGGGGAGCTTTGCTGGACGAGAATGTTAAAACGTGCAGCCTTCCCTCTGGTGTTAACTGTAGGGTGGTCTCTGTTTCTGTCTCCACCAGCTACACTTCTATCCTCAGTGATGTCCAATCACTCCTCTCTTCATCATCGTCATACTCCCTCTCTTTATCTATCATATAATCATCCCCTCTCTGTTTAATACTTCCCCTTTCATTTCCTCCTCCACCTCCAACTCCTCGTTCTTTCTCCGGCTTTTGTTTGTCTCTGCTCACGAATGCACAAGCACTCATTTTGTCTCAGTGTTTACCCGCTCGCTAAAAGTTTGTGTAAGTGCTCTTTGAAGGGGAAGAAAGCCACGCCAAGACAAAGAGAAAGATGTCGGGGTCAGCGCTGGACTGGCAATCGGGCGTACCGGGCATTTGCCCGGTGGGCCGGCCAGCCCGTCGGTGATTTTTGGGCCGGTCCTGTCACTCATGAACCAAAAAAATATTTTTTTGTGAATCGCGACGGCCGATTGGTTGATTTTCTTGAACGACATCGATTTAATCCAATGAGATCTCTCAGCACTCTTTGGCGGGCGGGGCGGCCCGACCAGATCAGCCCCTCCCCTTTAGACCAATCAATCAGCCATAGCAGCAGCAGCCACAGGTGGTCCCGACAGCGGGGGTCTGCCGGTGGATGATGAGGCCGCGGCAGCCGCAGATGCGAGCGTGGGAACTCACACGGTCCCGCACGGTCCCATGCCCGCGTATGATGGACCCTGGCCGGCCCGCCCTGTGGCCCGTGCTCCGAGCAGTAGCGGAACCAATGCTCATGGCACATACCGATACCAGCCTTGTTTACGTATCGATCCAACCCATGATGCACGTTGGCTTCAAACTATGGGATGGATTTCCTGAACGGAGGCGTGTCTCATGAACCCAGAGTAACAAGACCCGCCTCACATTCAGGAAATCCAGTTCATAGTTTGCAGGCAGCTACAAGCGTGAGGGGCTGACTGAGTACTCTGTTGGGTTTGTTTTGGCATCGTTTTGAAAGAGCGGGTCGTTTGTTTATGGATTGTTTTCATGGAGCTGGTCACGTTATGGATTGTTTACATGGAGCTGGTCACGTTATGGATTGTTTACATGGAGCTGGTCACGTTATGGATTGTTTACATGCTGGACGCTTGTTTCTGTCGCAAGATCGGACAACACTGGTGAGTACTGTAGCATCTTAGCTAGCAGCTAGCCGACTTTTCATCGTAACATGTGCGTTGTGTGGAAATATTACACTCAACACCGCAAGACAACAACGTTCAATGTTTGCAGAGCTATATGAACACATCTGCGTCACATTAAACCGCGGTCAAGTTAGTTTTACGCCGGCCGGACATTCCATCGAGCTCAGGGCTTCAGCCAGCGGTGTGTTTTTCTTTTTCATCCCGGGATGGGCGCTCGATTACGGCAGCTGTTTCAGCTTCCGCCTGGAGCTCCGTGGCTTTGCATCATATCATAATACAGCTACAATATAAAGCATGTAAAACACTAAAAACAGGAACATGTCTGTGTTGGTTTATGCCAAGAACTTAGCAGATGTAAAGCTATTTAATATTTTATTTAATTTATTTATTCATTCATTTACAAGAGACAAAATAAAACATTCATCAAAAATAAAACATTGAATGAAAAGAGTGCAGAAAGAAGAAAAAAATCTTATATCACCCCATTATTTAAAAGAATATATAAAATAACTTTAAATAACTTTAAACAAACAATCACTTAACTCCATATCTGTAAAATTAACTGAATTATAACCATTTTTGAGTTTGGCTTATTTCAATTGCCTGCTGCAGCCATCTTCAATTCAAATATATCCAAAAGTTAATCAGCAGTAAAGAAACATCTGTTTATTATTTCTTGAAAGATTTTTCAAAATCTGTCCAGAGGGTCATGAGATATTTTGCTAACAGACCAACACCATGGATGTACTTTAAAAGTCAACCAGTCGTAGAGAGCCATTCAGTGATTATTTCTTGAAAGTTTAATCAAAATCTGTTCA
>JBBPBX010006622.1:0-10933 GCA_038048925.1 Garcialebias charrua
AGGTCCGCATAGTTCTCGATGAAGTTCGAGTAGTTACACACGCCCAGAAAACTTTGTAGTTCTTTGAGATTGGTGGGGACTTTGAGATTGTCGAGGCCTTGGGTGCGAGTCAGCTGTGGTTGTACTCCGTCAGGACCTACAAGTAGGCCAACGTAGTCCACTTTGGTTCTGCACCATTGGCATTTTGACAGTGATATCTTAGCACCAGCAGTTGTCAGCTGATTCAGAACGTGGTCGATCTCAGCCAAATGTGAGTCCAGTGTTGGCTGCCTCAAAAGGACATCGTCCACGTAGATCAGTGTCCCACGCTCGTGGGCGTCTGGACATGCTTTGTTCAAGAAGATGTTGAACTCTGCAGGTGAGTTAGCGTAGCCAAAGGGACACCTGTTAAAGGTGTACTGACGGCCACCAAAAGTGAAAGCTAGTTTGTACTGGTCCTCGGCGCGCACAGGGATGGTCCAAAAACCAGAGGCGACGTCGAGAGTCGAGAAGTACTTACCATTGGTGACCTTGGGCAGTTCCTGTTGGAGTTGCGTCATAGGCCATCTGGATAAGGGAACTTGTTTGTTTAGCTTTCTGTAGTCTATAGTGAGTCTCCACTTACCATTAGGTTTTAACACCGGCCATAAAGGCGCAGAGTAAGTGCTGTTACAGTATCGGATGATACCTTTTTCTAACAGGTCATTAATGATTTCTCTGACAGGTTGATGTGCTGCCAGAGGAATCTTGTACTGTCTGACAAATGCAGGGGGAGCATTAGGCGGGGTTGGGATGCTCACTGTGTGGAGCGTGGTCAACCCACAATCCATCGAGTCAGCTGAGAATGATTTCTCATACGTTAAAAGAACTTTGCGAAGTTTGTCCCTTTCTTCATCAGTTTTCAGGGCGTCGGCTTGAGCGACCACCTGGTCAATCTGTGAAGCAACTGAGAGGGATTCTTGTTCTTTGGGGAGCTCCAGTGAGTCCCCTTCAGTGTCGTAAAACCTGTCAACAGGTAGTGCACTGTAAGTTTGGGGGCATAGACTGACTCCTTTGTTGAAACCGAACCGGCGGACAGTGTCATGGTCGGAATCAGTGGGGGAGAAAAGAGCTATGGCCTGTGTTGGTTTCGTGAACAAGACTTGCCCCGTGTGTTGATATGGGATCAAGTTCTCTGGGAGTCCTCCCAGAAATGGAATGCTTAGCTCAAAATCATGAAAATCAGTGGAGATCAACCATCCTAGCTGTGTGTTTTTTGGGATCAGTACCTCTTCTGTGCTTGTGTTGCACACAGCAACAGTCGTGGTTCTGCAGTCGAGGGTCACTTGGAATGTGGCCTCCATGGACAGTCCTAAGTTGAAAAACATAGGAGATGGTTGAAAGTATGCCAGTTTTGTGCTAATAGCTTGTCCTTTCATGATGTGAATCATCACCGGCATGTTCATAACCTGAGGTGGTACCGCAGTGTTATGGCTGTTAGCAATCTGACAGACCTCTGGAATGGTCTGTCCAGCCTTAAGGTTCTCTGTTGTTAGCACAGGAGAGTCCTTTGTGGCTGTGTCTAGTGACCACAGTACATTGTTGTTGATGTCCACTCGGACACCTAACCTTACCAAAATGTCGGAGCCTATGTAGGTTGCATGTGGTAAGTTCGGGACCACGAGGAACGGGTGATCCAGTTCTCGTTGGTTCCAGATCAGTTTCAGGTCAATGATCCCTTTTGCGGTCATTACCTGTTTATCGTTGGGGTCCAACGAAAAGCGGAAAGCCTTTTTGTTCATTTCTAGACCCAACTGTTTTTTAACCAAGGTTCCATAGAAAGCTTGGCTGATCGCTGATTTCTCCGTCCAAGGAGACAAAACAGCATCATCGGTGTGGGATCCTTGGATCTCAACACCTTTGACTACCTGCGGTAGGTAGTGTTCAGTGAGTGCTGACTGTTTCAGCTCGCAGAGGAGGCTCTCTTGTTGGGCCTTTTCTGCCTCACCTGTTGCTGAAGGTTCACTTACCGGGATTGTGCTCTCGTTGGAGGACCCCTTTGTGCCTTCCGCGGTACCTGCTGTTAAACAGTCAGTGTCACCATGTGTAGGCATATCGATCGGCAGTGGTTGGCTCACTCTGGTCCACATTGTTTGATCGCCATAATCTATAATCGCGTCAAAGCGGTTTATAAAGTCTTGGCCAACCAAAAATGGGAATGAGTCAACGGTGGACACGTGTACCGGGTGGTATAGCGTCATTTCACCAATCTGCATATGAACCATGGCTATAGCTGTAAGGGTTGTACTCGTCTCTGAGAGTCCTTGCAGTACTACAGCACATTCTTTGAGGGGTATTTCCCTGTCAACCCCGCTAGCGGCTATCCTTAGCTCCTTCAACAGTGTGGGAGACATAATGGTTATGTCAGCCCCACCATCCAGGAGGGCCTCTTCTGTGAGGACCCCTTCTAAAGTGATTGACAGGTAAGCCTTCTTAGCGGGCCCCTTCCTGATAATGTTACACAGGAACCTATCAGGTTTTTTTCGACGTTTGTTACGTCTACCATTGTCTGTGTGAATTTCATTCACCTGTATTGGTAGTGCAGTCACACATGGGTCTGAGTGATCGGTCTGTGACGAGTCATTGTCTTTGGTGAGTGCGCTTTCCCCCCCTTTTTCTGATGAGGGGCTCTCGGACTCTGTAACAATGACGTCATGTTTACAGTCAACATCTTGTTGACTGTCTATACCCTGATTGTCAGCATCCTGACCATCAGTATCTTGGTGACTGTCA
This sequence comes from Garcialebias charrua, assembly GCA_038048925.1. NCBI lineage: Eukaryota > Metazoa > Chordata > Actinopteri > Cyprinodontiformes > Rivulidae > Garcialebias > Garcialebias charrua. Next base: position 2,752 of record JBBPBX010006622.1, read on the forward strand.
GCAATCGTGGCATTGCTGTTATTTGTGTGTTCTGAGTCACTATCAATGATAGTGCTACACATCACACCAGGTTTGTTTTCCTTGTTTGTTTTTTTCAAACTTTCTAACAACCGACGTATGTTCTCCATCTCTTCTGAAGACAGAGGTTTAGGGCCTTTTTTCTGGAACTTCTGTGGGTTTTTCCTCGCCCCAGACTGTTCAGTTTGAGGTGCAGGAGCTGGCGCATTGCTCGGGGGTCCTCTCTGGGACCACCCTCTTTCATATGAGTCTCCTTGGGACCCATATTTCTTTTTCTTTTGGAAAGCCTTCCTTTTTTGATGGGGCTCTTCCTCTTGATGCGGCCTGTACCACTTGGGGTCTCTGGACCCCTTTTGGTCTTTGTTCCAGCGGACACCTTCATTTTGCGGTCTGTCAGGTTGGAAATTTTGCTTATTCTCGGCTTCCTTAAAAGAGTGAGCTGGCGCTCTTGCTCCTTCAAGGTCTAGCGTTTGGTATTTGACCTTTTCACCAGGACACACTTCAAAGGGTGTTTTGTTTGGTGTGCGACCTGTAAAAACATCTATCGCGCACTCTCTTATGTCTTCGATGGACCTCCGTTTATAGTTTGCGCTGACATGTACTTTCTCTCTTATGTCAGGGCAGAGGTTTTGGCTGAAAATATACTTAAACCCTACCTCCTCCTCCATTTCAGGTTCGCATCTGTCCCCGAAATAGGCACGGAATATTCGGTCATAATATGACCTTGGGTGTTCATTCCTACCTTGCTTGATGTTAGCTGCTGTTATGATGCCATCGGGCCCCGTGCAAGGAGAAAACTCCCTTATCAGCGCAGCACAGAGAAGACTGTAGTCTTTCATCACTGCTTCTCGTTGACGCTTCATAAAAGCATGCACCGTCCTGTCCGATGTTAACCTTAACAGACAGATTCTATCATCATCTGTAGCTTCTGGGAAACGTTGAAGCTGGAAATCAAGGTCCTCGAGATAGATCTTGGTTTCGTGTGAGCCCATTGGGCCAGGGGCGAAGGTTTGAATGCTTTTCGCCATATTCCGTAGTTCAGCCATTGATAGAGGTATTTGTGGGTTATTATCAGATCCACCCACCGGTGCATCCGGTGGGATTGTCGGTTTTAGAGGCCCTAAGGGACGGCGCGGTGGTGTTGGAGGGAGTAGTGCATCTGGCATGGGCGGGGGCGGTGGAGGAGGGAGTAGGTCATCAGGTATGGGAGGAGGCAGCGGAGGCGGTGAGTTCTCAAGGTGTTTACTCATGAGACCCAAACATTTTCTCTCTTCTTCAAAGAGTTTGTTCATTGCTGATGCACGCTCTATTTTACAACTATTCAGTTGGACTTTTAACCCATCATTTTCACGTTGTAACATCATGTGCTGTTCTTGTGATTTTCTATAATCTTCTTGCAGCCTTGTGTACCGTAGTGATAATGATTCCAGGGTGTCCGTGCATTTTTCCAGCGCGTCTCGTGCCTCCCCACAATCCGCCTGAAGCGACTTGTATTGATGGTAATACGTATCCTTCTCCACCACACATTTTTCCAAATCAACTTGTGATTGGTCAAAATCCCTTTTTAACACTCTGCATTCTTCGTAGAGACTACGCGTTTGTTCAGCGCTGCCAATACTCGACTGTGTTAAACTCTTTACCTCCTGCTGTAAAGCGGCAACCTCCATTTGTGCTGTTAAACATGATGTAGAGACAGCCCGGCGTACAGCAGTTTCAAAGTCTAGCTTGGCCTTTAACAGAAGGCTTAATTTAGCCAAACGTTTATCTCTGTCTGCTTTCTTTTCAGCCGTTGTGGTTCCAGCTGTTACAGTTTTTAATGCACTGTCCACATCTGCTTCCTCCATCAACTGTGTCTCTTCATGGTAGTTTGTGATGGGCCCTGTGAGTGAAAATAAGGCACATTCGATCCAATCTGCTTTGGTCGGGTCGTGGCCTTGAGGTGGCACAGGCTGCCCCGTATCAGTGGTGTCAGGGGTCTCACCCTCTGCGCCTGCCATCTTTTATCTGGATTTTCAGTGAAAATAAAAATAAAAGATGCTCTGTATTCGTTACTCTAAACTTTTCACTATTTGAAATAAACAGGAAAGTTTAAATGTACACAGGACAACTGGGAGATGATGTGTCAGAGAAAGGAAGAGAAAAAAAAAAAAATTCAGTTATCTGGAGTGAAAACTGTACTTTTGTTTGTTATTTTAAATTCTTTGTATTTAAAATAAGCAAAAATGTTTGTCCGTACCTCTGTTATTCCAAATAATTTATTTAAAATAAACAGGAGCTATTGTTTGTGTACAGAACAAAATTAAAAGCTGGTAACTCACCATAAAATGCTGACTTTTTATGATGTTTTTTGTGAACGTGACTGTTCGTCACTCAAAGTGCACCAGGAAATGACGACACAAATAGGCGGGTCGACGCAGCGCGTCACCAGCTCTGCTGTGCTGAGCGAGGCGGAGCTCGCTACACAGATACGTGACGTCAACCAATCAATCACAGTGCTTGTAGTCCTTTTCCCAAGCAACCATGGTAAATGTAGTTTTCTAACCTTCGACCAATGAAGCACCGGAAATGACGACAAAGTGGGCTGGTCGCAACGGCGTGCGTTCCCACAACAGCGAATCAGCGTTCGCCACAAGAGTGATTGACAGCACACAACAGCGAATCAGCGTTCGCCACAAGAGTGATTGACAGCTCACAGCTCTCGTTCATCCAATCACAGCTCATAAACAACGTGTAGGACACGTCCATGTAACGTTAGCCTAGCACGCAACTCCAGACTCTTAAACAACTCAAACGCTATAAGTTAACTTCCCAAAATTCTGAAACGTGGCAATCACAATTAAAACAGGCACGACTTAGCTACATTCAGTAACCCAGCACTTCAGCTGCAGAACAAACACGGACTCGCTCGGAGCCACTTCAAGGTCGGTTCCGGTCCACTTTTCAATGGAGCAGGAAACGGGTCTGACAGAACCCAGCCGACACGTTCTACAGTAATATGCTTTTTCGACCTGCGCTAACTTGCAAAAATACCACACACAGCAATCTTGTAGATGTTAAAGTAGCTTTCAGGCTTTTGACTCGGCGGTCAAACAAAGCTTTGTACAGGAGTCTGCGTGAACTGGACCGAACAGGACCAGAACCACCACAGACCACGGCTGACAAAACTTCACCTGAATGCTTCCAACAGCGTCTAACAGAGTTGAAACAATAATAATCTCACAGCTTCAAATGATAAAAACATGCAGAATCTGCCTGCTTTGAACACTTCCAGCCAAAATCATTATCCTCAGAGTTTAAAACTTGGATCCTTTTATGCAAACATGACGTTACAGTTCATGACTGAGACCACAGATTTATCAATAAACTTTTAGAAGCCGATACGAGGCCACCAGATGTAAGAATTAATGAGGAGGTCAATATTAATACTGACCTCTTTATCCTTAATTAATCTACTTATTCAGATTGAATAGTAAATTCACGGATTCTGTTCTTTTTCAGTTTACCCAATATTTCTGTGATCTTTATGATGGATAAATACACAAAGCCATTAAGTGACAAAGACGTTAACTTAGTTTGATATGTCAAAGAGACACTATCATTTATTTAAAATAAATCAACTAAATTAACACCATTACACTTGATTGACATGATTTCACTTTCTTTCAAATTAATACGTCAGCAAACTTAAATTTAACACAACAGACATAAATATTGGATGTTAACATATTTAGTCTGTGGGCATTTCAGCTTAAAATAGTTTCCAGCTTAGATAGAGAGGGAAAGATTTAGGAGGAGAAATTTATGGAGGAAGAAAAGTTAAGAGTCAGGGAGTTATCTTGATGTGTTTTAACCAGAAACATGGCAGTTCTCCGGCCGATTAAAGCTACACGTTGGTACCCTTGGCAAAGCATTTGACGACTTGTTACCTCGTGAAGATGGTCAGTCTCCCTCGGTCCAGTTTGGTCAGTTCGTTTACCATTCTCAGCGTCTCCAGACGTGCGCCTTGACTCGAACCGAAAGTAACGGCAGCTCCTGGTGCTGTTGTTCAAGATAAGACGTTCCTTAAAGGAATGTCAATAAAAGAGAGCTTTTCAGCTGTTGAAGATGGCTTATAACTTGGCATGTTATAAGTCTTTAACTGAATGACATGGTCATTAGCGTGTTGACCAGACGATCATCAGTTCTTTGGGGAACCTCATCAGGGGTTGAGGACCTCAGCAAACTCTTTTAGAGAAAGTAAGATGTGAAGGTTTTAACTGAGACGTGACCCAGAAAATGTGTTCTTTCTGATTGGCCGAATGGCATCATAAGTTGATGTGAGGATGACATCAACATGTTGAAAGGGGGTCAAAAGATTAGTTTGTCAGAAAGATAAAGTGTTAGTTTCAGATGTCAGCATTTTATCATAAAACTGATTCCTTTGCTTTAACACTTTAACAAAATACTGTTGGTTTGATTAAAACAACGTCATTAAGCATCACATATGGGACCTATTAATGATAATAGCTTGATTATTAAATAGGACAAAAACAAAAGTCTTTGGGTGTCTAGATTGTCCTGAGCTCAAGCTAAAATGAATGAGATAAAGTGTTCCTTTTATCTTCACATGCAAGTTCGAGAGGAGAGGAGAAATCCTCCATGTACAACATTTTGAATTAAGCAGAGTATTTGATTTATCTGACATTAAAATGTACTGATGCTCTTACAAATAAAATTATTCTTTTGATCACATCAGCCTAAAATCAAAGATAGAAATAGTCTCTTATTGGTGACTATGTTATCAGATTATAGCTAAATGAATAATTTTGTAGTAAATGTCTTGCTTTACTGAGAGGTCAGTAAAAGTCATCACTGGACAGTTCAAAAACCTTAATTTGACCCTGGGTAGGTCCACTACAATATTGAAAACATTATATATTTCACCCATTTTTATACAAGAATACTTCAATTATTTATGTGCTTAAATACAAAACCAAAAAAGCCGCAGTGAAAACTAAAAAGTCTCAGATAATGAGAGTATGAGCAGAGTCCTGCTCATCTGTTCGTCACCTCATGTAAACAATAGTTTAGTGTAATAATCAAAGCCAGTGCGGGAACAGCGCGTTGCTCATCAGTAAGAAGAAAAGTTTAAATATTACTTGCGCTGTGAAGCCTGAAAGGTGTCCATGAACTTCTGCGCCTCCTCCACAGAGCCCAGCCACTTTCTGTGTCCATCAGGTAAAGTCACGCGGAGTCGAGCAGGAAAAAGCAAAGCAGGTTTTAAGCCCAGAGAGTACAACGCAACCATCACTTCCTTATATTCCACTCGCTGGTTGAGGACTTCTGGACTGTAATCTTCCACGATCCGCACCGGTTTTCCCTGGTATTCAAGCCTGCCTCTGCGTCGAGCCTCCCGGATCATGAGCTCCTTCACCTGGACCCGGTGCACTCGCAGGATAACCGGGCGCGGCCGCTGGTCCGAGGCGGGTTTCGGGGCGAGGGTTCGATGGGCCCGGTCCAGTTCGGGTGGAGAAGGAAGCGTGTCACGCCCGTAGATGTCGCACAGCAGGTTGGAGAAGAAGTCTGTGGGACGTCCGCTTTCAATAGACTCCGGTAAACCCAGCACACGAATATTTTGCCGTCTGCTTCGACTTTCTAAATCTGCTAATTTAGATTTTAGTCTGGTGTTTTCCTCCTGCAGAGTTGAGCAGGTGTTTTCCACCTCCGACATGCGCTGGCTCAGGTCGTTGGTGACAAGTTCCAGTGATGACACACGCTGGCCGTGTTCCTCCACCGCGAGCCGGGTCTGGTCCAATTTGAGATCCAGCTGGTGAAAAGTTTGTTTAAACTCAGCTGACAGAGCCGCGCGGTGCTCCTCGAGCAACGAGGTAATTGCCTCGAGGGTTATTAGGCCAGCGTCCTCCTTCTCACCGTCCTTCTTCGATCTTGTCGACTTTTGAGACATTTTTAATCCAAAATCTTCAAAAGAGATGTTTGAAGGAAGTTGTGTGCGTGATAATAGGCAAAAAATATTAACTTTAGAGGGTTTGGTGGTACTAAAAAACAAGTTTCAACCGGAGCACCGGCAAGTGCGACTTACTCCATCTCACGACCACACCCCCCCAGTTTCCAGAATTCAGTGATAAAAATACAGGTGACCCCCTACCTACGACTCCATCGACCTACGGCCGCCCGGACCTACGAACGTATCATATTTAATAAAAATAAGACATTACTGTATTAAGAAAAAAATATATATATATTTTTTGTGTTTAAATGTTCTTAATTTCATGTGTACAGCACTTTGTTGCAGCTGTGGTTGTTTTAAAGGCTTTATAAATAATAATTATGATAAAAATGATCATTTCTGATCATTTTTGTCATGATTGCGCAATAATTGTGCACTTCGGTCATAACAGGAAGAAGGTCTCCAGTTTACACGGTTACAAGTTAAGGCAGAACACCGGAGGCCATCTTAGGTCAGTCACGGCTGCTTTGAAAGTCTCCAGTGTACAGGGTCACTAGTTAAAGCAGAACACCGGACGCCATCTTAGGTCAGTTACGGCTGCAGGCAGCCAGGTTTGGAAGACTGGTTGATCAGGATCGCCTCATATGGATTAATTACTAGCTGGAAACGTCTCTGTGAACTTTGTGGATGTCTCAGGCAGCTGCGGATTTATCGCCGATCGTGCCAGGCCGCCGCGCGAACACCTCCAGCCTGGCTAGCTCCAGAAGCTAACACGGGAGCTAACACGGTGTTACGAATTCAAAAGGTTGAAGGAAGCTCTGAAACGAATGTGCAAGTTTATGCAGGTTTATTGTACATAATAAGAATAAACCTTACAGCAACAACAGACCTGACTCCGAGCACAGTCCACACACCTCTTCAAAGGCAGGGCCACGGTTATAAAAACCCCGGATGTCGTCACCGCCTCCTGGAACCTGGAACCGCCTTGGACTGCTTCGGGACCGCCCTGGGACCACCTACACTACCACGTGACCCTCCTTTCTGCCAATAAACTATTAGCTTCAATGTAAACATCAAATGTTGGGTCTGTTGAATTGTGCAGGCGTGTAACTGTTCCCTAGTGAAAACAAAGCCCGAGAGAAAAACGTTCTGCCTTGTGTCACATTTCACATTATAAGGCAGAGTTAAGTGAATACAAATAATAGAACATAATGGGTGTAATGTAATACTGATAGAAATATATTTCAATTCCCCTTTTGACATGACAAACATCATGTCAACAAAATCCTATATGTTCTATGTGAGAATGCAATTAAAAACTGGATACACATTGGAAATCTCTAACATTCCCACCCACAGCAATATTACATCTAAGTTACCCACCCAGAATATAAAACCACCTTATATAAAAATAATCATTAATACTACATGGTAATAACTAATAAAAGTAAAGGTAAGAAAGTACAAACAAAGAAAACAACCAACAACAAAGAACAAGAAGAAACAGAATAAGAACAAAACAAACAAATAAAGAATAAAACAGACAAAAACAAAGAATAAAACAAATGTAACAAACAAATAGAAACAAGACAAAACAAACAAAAACAATGAACAAGAATAAAACAGACAAAAACAAACAAGACAAAAATAGATGCAAAAACAAACAAAAAATAAAAACAAGTAAGAACCGTGCGGACTGTCCCTCACAAAACACGCCTCTACAGGGTATATGCAGGAATAATGAAGTTAAATTCAATACCTTTAAAAAGGCGTTCAAATAAAAAAAAACTGGACTATAATTTGACTTTATAAATGCAATACTTTCTCAAAAACCCTTAAATTTCCCAAAATTTGATTTATCAACTCTTAACAACTTCAAAACATTGCATATACTCTGCTCCAGTGTGTGCATTTCTGGTATGTGTTAACCTTAGCAAAGAATATGAACTATGGCTTAGGCCTCTTCATCTTCTTCATCATAGACACCTGTAAGGGGAAAAGCCCTACACTACTCTGTTAACTAATCCGATATCTGAGAAAAGCTCAACTGCTCTTATTCAGAGATGTCTGTGATAAGGGCTAAGACCACATTCAGAAAATTAACACTAAATCTATGATTAATCTGATCAGAACAGAAAACACAAAAATCCTTCCATAACCTGTCAAACTCAATTATCTTATTCACATCCATATCCTATATATATATATATATATATA
>JBBPBX010006622.1:11086-31306 GCA_038048925.1 Garcialebias charrua
ATATATATATATATATATATTATTCTCTGTACCAGAATGTTATACCACAAACATTTCCTATCAGTAAAATTCACCGCTAGGCTACTCTGATACTTCTTAACAAAGGTGCAGCTAAAATGTATCCTCTAAAACATTTCTAATTATCGTTCAGATCTAAGAATCAAAATTGATAAAACTAAATTATACCTATAGAAAAGTAGTGAAAACCCTGTACACCTTTCTCAAAAATCTATCAATACACAAAAATCTATCAATACACAACTATTGTACTGCACATTCACCATGCACAAACACATATATAATCACATTAATCTGTCTGAAACATTCACATTCTGTCTGACTCATTCATCTCAACAACCTTCAATCATTTCTGCACCTCCTGGATCAAGCTCACAGTCATACTTCACAGGTGTAAGAATAACCACATGTAATTTCAACATACGGTGTAAACAACAATTGAGAGGTTTCAACAAATAGTGAGAAAATCTTGTCATAGATTAGTGATTAGTTGGTTAGTTTGTTAGTTAATGTGATTAGTTCTGCTCTGCTGCATGTTCCACCTGTTGAATAAACACGGTGATCACATGTACAGGGAAATAGATCTTCCCTTCATTGGTTACAGTGCAACATTAAGCATTCATTCAACATTAATTAATCTGCTGAAAAGGGGAGAAATGTAAAACCAGTTATGGCAGGGTTTCTCTGCTTGTCCATCACAGCTGTGGAAACATGTGATTGTAAAGTGCATTTCCCCTTTTCAAATATAAATTATTCACAATTTTATTTTGCGTGTTCCTTCACGATCATCAGAAGTCCAGATTTGACCTGTAAATGAAAAAATAAGAAAAAGTCAGCACTAAATCTGTATAAATTACCCCAAACGTTCAGATCAAGAGGTGGGTTCAACAGAATCTTGTTGAGCAACTACTATCCAACAACCTGTTTTTAGGCACTTATTAAAATGATCTTTTATAACTTTATCAAATGTATAACTGTTTCCAGCTCTCATCACTGTATGAAGAGTTAAAACGTTGATCTAATTAGTTATTTGAAATGGTGTGTTTAACTATATGTTCCTTATTTGTCATCCCCTTTTGAAACAGGAGTCAATCAAAAAACATCCTGTTACAAAGAAAATAATGGAATGCTCATAACACGAACGTCATCTGTAATGCAGATGTAAATACTTCAAGAAAGAAAAAATAAAAACTCAAAACATCCGAACCCAACTATTTAGCATCAGACTTACGACTTCCACATAAGACACACCACCCCATCTGACACATTCTTCACCACCACTACATCCTATGCCAACTCCTCCTTCAACACAACCTCTACTCTATTTCTCCTTCTATCCACACCATGGTAAGAGAGTTTGAACCTTGCTCCAATACCGCGAGCCTTGCCACCCTTCCACTCGGTCTCCAGGACAAAGAAAACATTTACCTTCCTTCTCTGCATCATGTCAGTGAACTCTCTACCTATGCCTATCAAAAAAGGTGAGAAAAAATAGAAAAGAAAAAGAAAAACACCCATCCAAAAAGGAACGAAACAGGTGCCTATACCGAACAACTGTACTGTGAGTACGTGAAGGATGAAACAAAAACGTGTGTGGCCATGCAGGTCACGTGTCAGTGAGATCTGTACATGTATGTATGAATAATGAGTGTGCGTGAGATTCTACCATAGCAAAGATAGTACTGATCATGAAAAACTGTAGTTATTGAATCACCACCTGAAGATCACATGGTCAGTTGACACATCAGCCAGGCTACAATGTTTGATAGTGACGTTTCCCAGCTTGACTATCACTTGTCATGACGTTCTCCAACCCCCATCCTGGAGATGTCAAGAGTTCAGCAGTGGGTGCAGACCACAGTCCATAGACTTGAGTTGAGACTGGTGCAAAAATGTAAAACTCCATGTAACAGTTCAGGTATGAGTCATGACAGCTTGCGGCTTTAGCTGAACATGATGCATTTCGGCAGTCCAGTGCATTTCAGTCCAGTGCAGGCGATGTCAGCTTGCAACTCAGCTGAACACAACGCAATTCGGCAGTTCAGTGCAGTCCAGTGCAGGCGCCAACAGGAGTTGTCAGCAAAACCTAGCTTCAATGACAGCACAACATGTGAACTGTCCAAGAATGGCGTTCAAAACCAGAGAGTCACGATGCAACTAGTCCATGCTATGGTTGAGGGAACCTAGGTGTATGTAAAGCACGAGTGTACTGAGCAATGCGAATGTCGTAGGGTGAGGAATAAAATTGTAAATTGAGAGCTGCATATCTGTGTATAAGTGAAATCCACTACCAAGTAACTGCTAACCAAATGTCGTCATGGAACACCTGCAGCATTCACTGATTAGATGCCAAGCTGAAACCACAGAAAACTCCTAAATAAAGTCACCCCCTGTAGTATGTCAGCTGTGTGAAGACTACCTTCCAGACTCTGTCGAGCAGGTCAGAACTAGGCCAAGGCAGAATGCTCCTGCAGAACAAACAAGCTGCAGTCCACTCAAGAGGAAAGAAATACACATATATATGAAAAATAAATAAAATAAATAATAAACCACTAAAGTCCCCATGAATGTGATCCTTAACATATATGTGAAATATGTCCTGGCTGAATCAGATAAGAACTGGAAACGCAATTGTAATGGGTGAACGAAATACAGCAGTGACGCTGTATCAAATTAACCCTGCATGTAATCCTTTAGGCAATGCAAAAAGCTACCTGCAGCAGGTAAGATAGCATTTGCCAACACGTTCATATGAACCTCACCTATAAAAATCTGAAATGTGCCTTTAACACTGAGAGTGAAAAGCACATATCTGCAAAAAATACAGTACTGCATTGTGAGGACAATGATTACAGTATATTGTCCAACAGACTGCCACAGAAGGAAATCAACAAAAACAAAAATATAGGCACAAAACCCCTTTCGTAACTTCATAAAAAAAGTGTAGGACGTCTCCTGAGAGTCTAAGTAATCTGTAGTGCCCAGAACAGATGTGGGATGGTCCCCCGTCCAGTAATCTGTCCAAGAGGAAATAAGCAGATAACCACCCCCACATGCAAGTCAAACAAACACTAACTGTCATGCAGCAGAAGTATTGTGTATCTAGAGAGGTCAGCGTGTTTAAAACAAAAGTCACAGTAACAAAAAATAAAAACAAACCGTGTAATAACCCAACTGTTAACTGGCAATTAACTAACTACTTTACTCTGGAGTCTCTTTAAATGGATGAGAGAGGGATTTGTGCCCGTGCAGGCAGATTCACAGGTGCGTATGGGGGAGGACGAGTAAGGGGAAGCAGTTGAGCTTCAAGGAGTGTCTCCGTTCCTGGTACGAGAGCAGCACCAGCTTTAAGAGGGGCCCTGTGGTGTCTAGCACCAAAGCCTTTTCTGCAGACGGCCATAAATCTGATTGTGAGCCAACAACTTCTATCTGTGAAACTGCCTTGTGCATGCTTCTCAGAGCAGGTTTCTGTCTCCCTGGCTTTTACACTCACAAATGCAATAAATGAGAATAAAAAAAAAAAAATCTGTCCCTGTTACCTTGTTTTGCGTGTATACAGCACCTTCCGGTGTATAGGTTGCATGCCTCAAAGAAAGAAAAAATTGGCGCGACCTATACAGTGGAAAACACGGTAATCGACTTTAACTGGGAAGGGGAGGGAAAACATGACTCTAACAGCGATCACAGGTCCTGGTTGTGAACTTAATCACATGCACGGCAACTTGTGAACCCGGAGCGCCCGGAGCACTCTTTACGGCTAAACCCGTGTGCCGGATGAAAGCCTTTGTTAACTCTACGGCGAGCAAAGTCCCGGAGTACACGACCGGCCTCGGCCCCACAGCCTCCTGGAGTCCAAAAGAAAAAGAAAGTGTCTCCCAGCCGACAGGCCAGAGCTCATAGAGGGGGAAAAAGCAAACTTAGGCACTCATATACTATCCCTGTATGTGTGTGTGGACTTCTATGTGCTTTTCACTTTACTTACATGTACGAAACCCGCAAAAAAATGCACATTCAAATGAAATACCAACAGTAGTTCACGTTTTTTTACTTTTAGCTGCTAACACAATAAACCATTGGCCCACCCGGAGACAAACAGCCCTCAGTCAACAAATAATTTAGTGTATCCGATAGCAGACATTTTGTGATAAGAGGAGTTCTGCTCACCTACTCTGTGAAGCACCGGTTGTTGACTGCGCGCGTGCTCGTCCCTCTCGGTGGGGGGAAACCCTCCAAATCGTCTCCCTTCACAACCTCCCACGTCGATGGTCACCAAATTGTTACGAATTCAAAAGGTTGAAGGAAGCTCTGAAACGAATGTGCAAGTTTATGCAGGTTTATTGTACATAATAAGAATAAACCTTACAGCAACAACAGACCTGACTCCGAGCACAGTCCACACACCTCTTCAAAGGCAGGGCCACGGTTATAAAAACCCCGGATGTCGTCACCGCCTCCTGGAACCTGGAACCGCCTTGGACTGCTTCGGGACCGCCCTGGGACCACCTACACTACCACGTGACCCTCCTTTCTGCCAATAAACTATTAGCTTCAATGTAAACATCAAATGTTGGGTCTGTTGAATTGTGCAGGCGTGTAACTGTTCCCTAGTGAAACCAAAGCCCGAGAGAAAAACGTTCTGCCTTGTGTCACATTTCACATTATAAGGCAGAGTTAAGTGAATACAAATAATAGAACATAATGGGTGTAATGTAATACTGATAGAAATATATTTCAACGGGATGTAGCAGCTGCGTTTGACCACCTCAAAGTAAGAAATTATATTTTTATTTAATTTATATTTTTATTACTGTACTGTATTAATTAATTACACTGTGTTAGGTGTGTTAGGATAGGTGAAGTACGTAATTGGTACCACAAAAAAATAAAAAAATAAATACAGGACATCCCCGAGTGACGAGTGTACGGAAGGACTGACCTGCAAACAGATCGACCTGCGAACCGTTCTTAGGTCCCGAACTTGTTCGTAAATCGGGGGTTGGGTGTCATTAAAAAACCCTTAAAAGAGCAGATTCAGTGCTGTGGTACGTTTTGAAACCAGAGTGGAAGACCTCAAAATTTTTTAATTCATCCAAAAAGTCCTTCAGTTGGGTGTAAACAACTTTTTCCAACATTTTGGATATAAAAATAAATATAAAAAAAATCTTTTTGTGTTTTATTCTTTTTATATACATATATGGATCTTATATTGTATCTGAAATAAAGAAACTACTACAACTACTAATAAAAGGTAACTTTGAGATTGGCCAAAGTTTGCCAAAGTGGTTGGATCAAGGCCAGGTTTTTTCAATAATGGCTGCACCACAGCATGTCTAAAATTGCTTGGTACCATGCTAAACATCAAGCTGCTATTGATCAGATTTAGGACAAAGGAGCCAACAGTAGAAAATACCTCCTTAAGGAAACAAGGAGGTACAACATCAAGGGGGGAACCTGATGATTTCATACTGGTGACCAGTTTATCTAGATAAGAGAGAGAAATAGGCTCCAGATGATCAAAAAACACAGAACAGGGGACCGGGATGGAGGGGTCATTGGAAGGAAAAGAAATACAAGCCCTAGTGTTCGTTACTTTGCTAGACTTCCTGACCGGGAGACCACAGACTGTACGGATTGGGAGTAACACATCTAGCACCATCACATTGAACACAGGGGCCCCACAAGGATGTGTGCTGAGCCCCCTTCTATTCACCCTGCTAACACACGACTGCACACCATCGTACAGCTCCAACCACTTCATCAAGTTTGCGGACGACACAACAGTGGTAGGTCTCATCAGCAACAACGATGAGACGGACTACAGGAACGAGGTGAGCCGCTTGGCCTTGTGGTGCGGACACAACAATCTCACTCTCAACGTGGAGAAGACAAAGGAGATTGTCGTGGACTTCAGGAAGAGGGATGCACAACATGCCCCTCTGACCATCAACAGCACCGCAGTGGAGAGAGTGGACAGCACCAAGTTCCTGGGAGTGCACGTCTCAAAGGACCTGTCCTGGAGCAGGAACACTGCAGCACTGGCCAAGAAGGCTCACCAGCGCCTCTACTTTCTCCGCAAGCTGAAAAGGGCTGGAGCTTCAACCCCCATCATGTGCACCTTCTACAGGGGTGCCATAGAAAGTGTCCTGACCAGCTGCATCACGGTGTGGTTTGGTGCATGCACTGCATCATGCCGCAAGAGCCTCCAGCGCATCGTGAAAGCAGCTGAGAAGATCGTCGGCACCTCCTTGCCCTCACTGCAGGACTTACACAGCAAACGCCTCACTCGGAAAGCCCACTGCATGGCAGGTGATCCCACACACCCACTACACAGCCGCTTTAGACTGCTGCCATCAGGGAGGAGACTGAGGAGTCTCCAGGCTCGAACCAGTAGACTGAGAGACAGCTCTGTTCATCAGGCAGTCAGAATGCTAAACACTCTGCCTGCTCTGCCTCCCCTCCCATTTGAACTGCCTTAACACAAAAAACTTTCTCACACATTACCACTCAACACAAAGTTTTTAACACTGGACTCTGTGTCATCAAACGGGTTATTCACTAAACTCTCGGTCATGTGCTCATTCAGTTTGCACTACTTCTCATATTTGCACTAATGTTTGTATTACATTACTGCCTATAGTCATACTACTGTTTACATTCACTGTTTACATTTATTAATACTGTTTACATTTATTACTACTGCTTTACATTTATTACTACTGTTTACATTTACACTACTTTTATCTACACTACTGCAGATACATATACAGCATTCTCTGACTAGCCTTATCTAAGGATGCCAAATGTGCCTTATGTGCCTTACTGCATATGCCACTTTGCCTATATACCAACATCAACTACCTCATACATATACTGTGTACATTAACTTATATGCTGCTGTGCCACTCTTTGCAAATGTCAATGCTAGAAACTTCAGTTTATTTTATAGATATACTTTTTATACTACTATGCAAAAACTCAGGACAGTATTACACTTTTATTATTTCATTTTATGCTTATGTTCATTGGGTGTTTGGTGTTTTAGGGGTGTTTGGTGTTTCAGTGTTGGTGTAAATTTTCATACTTTTATACTATTATGAAAAAACTCAGGACAGTGTTACACTTTTACTATTTTATGCTTATGTTTATTAAATGTTTTAGTGTTTAGTGTTTAGATGGTTACTGTTGCACCGAGGGACTGAGAGAAACGCAATTTTGGTCCTGTGTATGTCCTGTACATATTGCAGTTCTGACAATAAAGTTGACTTTGACTTACTTTGTCCAAATTTTTTTTGAAGAAACTTATCACAAAGTTCTCTGGATGTTTCAAGAGGAACCGGTTTGTATGAATTGAGGACAATGTTGATTATACTATAAAAAACATGGTGATTGTGAGAGTTGGCAACAATAATGTCAGAGAAATATTTTGCTCTGGCTGTTTTCATAGCTCGTTGATAGCAATGCCAACTCTCTCTCAGCATATCAAAAGAGACTTGGAGTTTGTCCTTTCTCCACTTGCGTTCATTTCTCCTGCATTCCTGTCTAATGGCATGTGTATTGTCACTCAACAACAGGTCAGATTTTGGCTTTGCACGCCTAGTTTTAATTGGGGCCACATCATTCAAAGCAGTGTTGCATAAAGAATCAAAATATAGTGAAAGTTCCTCAGTGCTGAGAGACACAGAGAGCTGTGAATCTAAATGATTAAAGATAGTGGAGAAACGAACAGCAGAGGATGAATTAAAAACACGGCAGCTCCGAGCAGGAGCACAGGGTTTAACAGGTTTAGAAACATGAATAAAATCAAATAAAATTGGCATGTTGTCTGAAAACAATGCATCACCAATTTCCAAGTTAAAAATAGATAAATCATAAGATAAAACAAGGTCCAAGGTATGCATACGTTCATGGGTTGGGCCTTTCACTGACTGAGTGAAGCCAAAAGCATCTACTACGTCTAAAAAATCCTTCACCAGCGGCTTTCCAGAGCAGCACACCGGGATATTAAAATCTCCAAAAAATAAAACTTGCTCATATTTGGACATGTAATCACTCAAGAAATCAGAAAAGTCCCGTATGAAGTCCTTATTATACTTTAGGAGGCCTGTAGATGACTGTGCAATGAAGTGGAGGAGCGTAGCCCAACTCAAACATGCTTAGTTCAAACGTAGAAAACGGAGTCGGGAGGGACAGCTGCTTACAGTCAACACATTTTATAAATAACAGTTGTTGTGAAATAAAACATATTTTTGTCTTCGTGTTTTTTCATCTTGAAGGGGTTTTAAAATGATGCAATTTGTGTCTGTCCTGCAGGCTTAGGGCATGGGAGAGACCTGGTGCCTCTTTGTCTGTCAGTTTTACAACCTTGTAGATATATGGTTTTGAAGAAGTCCACTGAAAGCCACTCACTCTTGTCTTGCATGTTTGCTCAGTCAAGAAGTATTAGAACAGCTCTAATCTATGTGTGTAGGTAGTGTAGGATCTTAAATGTAATTTAATGTTTTCAAATCCCGGTTAAAAACTCACTACTTCTCCATTGCTTTCAATGCCAGCTGATTTGTATTGGATCGTTTGATTTATGATCTGCAATGTTTTTATGTTTTTCATGTTGTACTTCATTGTCTGTGTTGCCTGTTGCGTGTTTGTTTGTCCAGCACTTTGGTGTGGACTTGTTCCTGTTTAAAGTGCTTTATAAATAAAATGGTATGGTATGGTAATGTCCAGTTACACTAATTGGTCATTTAGTGGTCTACTAGTGTGTGTGTTTTATAAGTAACCCCCCCCCCCTTCCCCCCTAGGGCTTGTGTGGACCAGAGCGGGCCGGAGTGCATCCATTCCCTTGAACCTGCTCTATTTTTGGATCAAGGGGTGTGTGGATTTATAGTTTTGTGTGAGCTGCTTTGGGGCACATAGGACATGATTGCATGGACATTTGTGAAACAGTTAATACCTTGATTATAAAGCACTTGTGTATTAATTATATAACAGTTGTGTATTAGTTTCAATCAGATTAACATATAGAACTGTGTAAAACAAGTCTGCAAGCTGAAACAAGCAATGGAATTTCCTGACAGAAGCTTTCTGGCAGTTGGGGAAGGGTAACATAACTTCTATTATTAAGTTGAGAGCAGGCAATGCCCAAATAAGAGCATAAAGCAGAACTTCTATTATTAAGTTGAGAGCAGGCAATGCCCAAATAAGAGCATAAAGCAGAACTTCCATTATTAAATTGAGGGCAGGCAACGCCCAGAGAAGAGTATAAAACATGAGCTTCCCTCCTCCACGTCAGTCAACGCAGGCAAGCCCAAGGAGAAGAACAACTAATCAGGTTGTATATGGTGTCTCCCTTGAAATGCGCATTTCAATGTGTTTTCTCTCTTTTTTTTTCTTTCTTTCTCTCTCTTTTTCTCCCTCCCTCTTTTTCTCTCACTGTCCATGTATTTTTTAATCAAATATAATGGCTTTTAGAAATAGAACAAATGTATTCTGTGACTTTTTAAACTTATGATTAATTAAACTGTTTTTTTGGAACTTTAAATTGCGCGTTTGTCGTGTTTTCAGTGTATCTCTCCTTTTTTTGATCCAAAGTGAAACCAAACAATGAACTTGGGGCGTATAAGACGCCAACAAATTTGGAGGTTCCACTGAGATAGTTACACGCGGACAGGAAGGGACGAGCGCGAGTCCAGAACACTGACTACTGACCGGTCACCTCAACAAAAAAAGGTAAGCAGATTCCTGTTTAAACGAAATCTGTGATTGTAAATTTTATAGGCTAAATTTATTCAGTGTGTTGGACTCCAGTAAAAATAGGAAATAAAACGAGTAGGTGTTCATACCCGTTAGTAAAAGTAAAATAACAATACCCAAGTCCCAGGTAAAAACACGCAGGGGTCGCGCCTCCCAAAAGCCGACGGGCTTCTGGAACAGAGGGATTCGGGGTTTTAGGATAAACAAATAATTTATCCGCCGCCGTTCCTGTAACTCTGAGACCAAGTTTAAACTGTAAACTTGCTAGGTTAGTGGCTAGCTTAAAACAGTGACAATTTAGACTTACTTATAATTTGAGACTAAATAAGTAAAGTGCGGGACTGGAGTGAGAGTTTGAAGGAAACGCGCTGACCTACGCTGATAAAATGATCCGATAAAGTTCCAAACCTAGATCATTTAAATAAAATAAAACAAAATTAGTCACAGAATACTAAATCTTTTTTATGTTCTAAAACAGTGAGTGTACGGGCACTGTGAGGAGTCAACACACGTTATACCAATCTTATGTTACACTCAAAAGGTTTTAAAAAAAATATATATTTTTTAAATAAAATAAATATATTTTTTATTGCTGAAGTTTTCTGGCGTCAGAGTTTCGCGTGCCTGTTGGGCTGGTCTGTTTTATCTGTTGTCTGTCCTGTGAATTATAAGGTCAGCGTGAGCTGGTCTGTCTTATGTGTTGTAAGTTTTGTTGAACATAAGGCCAGCGTGAGTGTGTGGGAAGGATAAAATAAAAAAGTTCCGGAGGGGTACATGGAAAAAGACTCAGGATGGGCTGGCTCGCCGAAAGGAACGCTCAGTCTATCTTGACACTTCCTATGTGGGAGGCATCCGTGTATTCACTGAGTCCTGGTTCCTGTGACAATAAAGATTAATAGCTGTGTAGTGTCTGCATGTTTCACTGTGAGAATGAGCAAAGACATAAAAACTGAAATGGAGGGCAATTTTAGTCAGAAGTGCAGGAGCGCCTCATTTAAACCCATAGAAGAACAAATAAAAATCATAAAACAAGCAATAACCATGTCAGTGCAGGACAAAAAACAGGAAAAACAGCTCTTAAAAAATAGAGGAAATAAATGACAAGACAGGCAAAAGTAACGTGGTGAGTTTAATATGGGGAAGAATAAGGAAGTGTAAAGAAGAAACAGAGGAGTTTGAAAAGCAAAAGAAGGAGGCCAATGCCTTACAAAAAGGGAAATATAGAAAATTGTTGACTGCATCAGACAGCAGTTGCAAAGAGTGGTTTAAACTGGTTCTAATAGCACAAGGGGTGTTTCATTTACTGACTATGGAGAAGAGTGAGAAAACAGGAAGTCTTGAGCCTCCACCCTATCCTCATAACAGCATCTCATCAGCACCACCGGCAAAAAGCATGTACCCAATATACCATGTAGAAGGGGGTATAGTAAAGATAGAGGAAGCTCCTCCCACCTTGGAGCGGGAGAGTTCCATGACATCAGAGAATCTGGTTACTAAGAATGAGGTGGGATCAGTGAGTGCATCAGATTTCAGAGACTTTATGAACACACATGGGTCCCAAAAGGTAGCTGCCAGCTCAATATCTATAACCCCTCCTCCCTTTTCTCCAATAAACCCCTCAAGGTCACAGGCATCATTTTACCATCCAGTGGCCCCAGGGCCCCTCTCGCTCACCTTAAGTGAGACATCAGGGCAAGGATATGTTCCTCCTGACGCTCCTGGATGGGGAAACAGGCCTGAATTAACTGACAGAATGTTAAATCTGACACCCCACAACACATCAAGGCCCAGGAATCCCTCCTTGTCCGAAGGCCCTCTTCGGATCACTTCAGATGTTATAACATCTCTTCCTCTTCCATCAAATCGGATGGAAACCACCAGTACACCACTTCCCCTCTACACCACCACACCCAGTACATCACTTCCTGTGACAGCACTCCCAAGTACATCCAGTCTTATGGAGCACGAGGAGACACAAGGGTTTGAAAATTGTCCTCTTTCCAACAGCAGCAATCCCTTGCTCCTAGCAGGCACACAAGTCAGGTACAAACCTTTTGCTTTGGGAGACATTCAGGCCTTGGTGGAGAAATTGCCCCCGTTAACAGAGGGGGGCAGCAAATGGTTGAACGCAGTAGACAGCCTCACTAAGGGTATCACATTGGCAGTGGGGGATGTGAGAGCTTTGTTGGGAAGATGTGTAACATCCACCAGGATGGATGAATTGGAACGGGCAGCAGGTTGGAATCGCGCAGTTCTCGACTCAGAACCTATGACAAATCACTTACACAGGTTTGCAGGAGCCCTTAGAGAGGCTTACCCGCTCCCAGAGGGTTCAGGGGTGCCTAAGTTTCATTGGAAACCTGGACAGAACCCAACAGTTTATCTAGATCAGTGTAAGCAAGAATGGCATGATAGAACTCACTGCCACGGACAAGGTACGGGACAGAGGTATTTCTTTAGACAAGCTATCCTTGATGGTGTTCCAGCAGCTGTCAGTAAAGCAATGAAAGCAAACACTGACCTCCCCACTGCTGATGCAGAGAAATGGGAACGTCACTTAAATCATCTGCAAGAAGCAGCAGATGAGGAGGTAAAAAGTTCAGCTGATTTAAAAGACATGCAAACTCAGCTGCTGAAATTACAACTAAAGCAAGTTAGAGATGTGGTGCAATCAAAGAAAGAGTCCAAACAGATGGTTGCTGGGAAGGAAGGTATGATTACCACCCCACAGCAGCACACAGCACCCCAGCCATATTACAATACATCATCTCAGGGTCCGGTCAGGGGGCAGTGGGGGGGAGGAGGAAGAGCTCGAGGCAGGGGCTATAGCCGAGGTAACCTGCAGGGAAACAGAGCACAAGATGTCTGCCATTTTTGTCAGAAACCAGGGCATTGGGCCCGCGACTGTTTTCACAAACAAGCACAGTCACAGAGGGAAGGACGCCTTCACTCAGCTCCCAACTCACAGATGGCTCCAGCTGACCAGCACCCGGCTCTACAAAGAGAGTGGGCCCAAGACTCAGGGTCCAACTCTTCCTACCAGCAATGACACACCCCACAGAGAAACCAGTCCATAGGGGGAGGTGCAGACCCTATGATACGGATGAGAGTCATGAACAAGGACTTGTCCTTCTTGGTGGACACAGGTGCCACATACTCCACGTTGAATGACCTGGACTTTTCTGAACACGCCACATCTGACACGGTGTCAGTGGTAGGCTTCTCTGGGGTGCAACAAAAACTGCATTTAACTGAACCTCTCCTAATCACAGCAGGACCGCAGTCTTTGACTCATCCTTTTGTTCTGTCCAAGGATGTACCGGTAAACCTGCTGGGTAGAGACTTGTTGAAAAAGATGGGGGCAACCATTTTGTGCGAACCAACTGGGCTGAAGGTCACTCTGCCCAATGGGACTTGTTGGACTTGCTCACAATCATCTTCCTCCCCAGCCTCACAATGTCTGCTTAAACCTACGCAGGAGGAGGTCGCTGACATCTACTGGGCCTTGCTACGCCCTGAAACCACACAGCAACTGGGCATCTACTCTGCATACTTGTCTTGGAAGCCGTGGCTTGATGCTCTGCAACCCTATGTTCCCCATCCAGATCCTTTACATCTGACACTGTTTTAGAGAGCATTTTACCTCTACTTTGCAAGATACTGAGTGGCTTTTGACCTCAGATAAGATCATTGTAGGACCCCAGGGGGTGGCTTCACATGTCACCCTATCACCATCTCAACTTGAATGGTATAGGATGTCATCTGAAGCAGCACCACATGTCTCACTTGCTCTCTCACCTTCACACCAAGCGAAGGATTTAGGGCCAATGGTAAAGACAGTCATGGATGCCCTTGATTGGTGTCCCACACAGCTTCCATCAGTTGCTTTTTCACCATCAACAGATTGCTATATTATTGATGTTTCAGCTCAGGATTTGGGAAAATTAGATCATGAACTTATTTCAAGAGAACATGGCAGGGAAAAGACTGATCACACCGAGGTCCCTGCCATGCTTGATACGCTCCCACAATCCCTTTGGTCTCAAGGTCCAGAGGATGTGGGATTAGTAAACTGTGATCCCATCACTTTTGAACTTCTCTCCACTGAGCCAATATGGTTGTATCAATACTCACATAAGCCAGAAGCCGCAGAGGGGCTGAGCAATACGGTTTGGGGGTTGCTAAATGCAGGAGTATTAGAACCGTCTAATTCACAGTGGAATACTCCCATTTTGCCAGTCGAGAAAGCAGGTACAGGAAAGTACAGAATGGTGCATGACCTTAGGTCAATTAATGCAATCCTTAAGACTCCTACCTGCCCTGTTCCAAATCCATACGTGGCGTTAACAAACTTGAATCCAAAACAGAAATGGTTCACTTGCATTGACTTGGCCAATGCCTTCTTTTGTCTCCCTTTGTCAAATGATGTACGAGACATTTTCTCTTTCACTTTTAATGGCCAACAGTACCGATACACGCGTCTCCCTCAGGGGCTTGCATTGTCCCCTGGAATATTCAATCAGGTACTAAAAGACCTGTTGGTTCAACTTCCTCTTCCTGAAGGCACCACTTTGCTTCAATATGTTGATGATTTATTGATAGCATCAGAATCACCTGAAGACTGTCTCAAAGCCACCCATGACATTCTTCTTCTTCTTCATGATGCGGGTTTCAAAGTGAGCAAAACAAAACTTCAAGCCGTCCGCACCCAGGTATCCTTCTTGGGACGGTTAGTCTCAGCTCGAGGAACAACGCTTTCTCCTGAGCACAGAGTTTCCATTTTGAATCACCCAAAGCCTAGCACGGTACAGGAAATGTTGTCTTTTCTGGGGTTGACGGATTATAGAAGACATTACATTCCTGATTACAGTGAACTCACTACTTCCCTTCGAAACATGGTTAAGGAACAGGGTATGAAAAAATTAAAGTCCAAGCTCGTTTGGAGTCTTGAAGCAGAACAGTCTTTCATAACTCTCAAACAACTTTTGACTCGGGCTACTGATTTAGCCCTACCTGATTACACCTCACCTTTTTACCTTGATGTTTCTGAAGCAAAAAACACCATTAATGGCATTTTGTTTCAGAAAAAGGGGGGGAATAGACAGATACTGATGTACACCAGCATTCTTCTGGATAGTACTGAAAAACGTCATCCACCATGTACACAAATGGCAGCAGGATTGAGTAAAATTGTCGCTAAAACAGCACATATAGTGATGGGCCATCCATTGCACATTTTAACATCACATAATGTCGTGGCCTATGTGAACTCCGAACTCTTCACAATGACTTCATTGAAACAAAGACGCATGAGTAACATTTTGGCAGCACCAAATTTATCATTTTCACATGAAGGTGTAAACATGGCTGACGGAATGAATACAACACACACGCACGATTGTGTTCAAAAGGTCTATATGGAAGAAAAAATCAGGTCCGACCTAGAAACAGAACATATACCACATTCAGAAGTACTCTACACGGACGGGTGCTGCTTCAGAATGGAGGATGGGTCTTTGAAGTCAGGGTTCGCAGTGGTTAGACAAAATGAAGATGCATTTGAGGTGGTAGAATCTGGACAGTTGATGGGAAAACAGTCAGCTCAAAAAGCCGAAATTCAAGCGGTAGTTGCAGCACTAAAATTAGGCACAGGAAAATAAATCACAGTATACACAGACTTAGCATACGCTTACGGGGTTGTTCATGTACAATTACCCCAATGGAAAAGAGCAGGGTTTTTGACAGCAGGAAATAAACCCATAAAACATGAAGAACTCATAAAAGAGTTAGCTGATAGTCTGATGCTTCCAAGGAAAGTGGCAGTAGTGAAATGCAAAGGTCATGATGTAACACAGTCAGATACTGCCGAAGGTAATAGGCAGGCAGACAGAGCAGCTAAAGTAGCAGCTGGCTATTTAGCAAGAGTTCAGATGGTGACAGTGGAAGAAGAATGTCAGTGGAACAGTCATTGGAGCCAAACAGAAATCACAAAGGCACAGAATGAGGCGTCTCCTGAAGAGAGATCTGTTTGGAAAAACAAGGGAGGAAAAAAGAATGAACAGAGCGGGTTGTGGACAGGACCTAATGAAAAGTGGATCCTGCCCATGACTCTGAAACCATTAGTTTTTCAGGAAGCACACGGTCTGGCTCATGTGGGCAGCGGACAAATGGCCAGGAATCTTCAGCAATGGTGGCATCCACACATGAAAGACATGATAACTGAACACATAGGAACCTGCAAAGTTTGCTTACAATATAACATTCGACCTGCTGTAAAACCAGAACAAGGGATATTTCCCTTCCTGTTCAGACCAGGACAGGAAGTGATCATAGATTACACAGACATGATTGAAACCATTAAGGGATACAGATATGTGTTGATGTATGTCGACGCCCTCACAGGATGGCCTGAAGCCATACCTGCAAGAAAAGAAGACAGTAAAACAGTCATAAAGTTCCTGATAAACCATTACATTCCTAGACATGGGTTTCCCGAAAAGATCAGATCTGATAATGGTACACATTTTAAAAACGCAGACCTGCAGGCTGTGGAAAAAATGTTAGGATTAAAGCACGCCTTCGGGACCGTGTACCATCCCCAGTCACAAGGCAAGGTCGAAAGGATGAATCAGAACATAAAACAAAAATTGAGCAAAATCTGTGCACAGACCAAATTAAACTGGGTTGACGCTCTGCCAATTGCATTAATGATTGTAAGAACTTCTGTTCATAATGGTTTCTCTCCCTATGAGTTAACCACAGGTCGAACCTTCCCTGGACCGAATGCTTGTTCTCTGCCCAACGAGGGGGACCGAAAGATGGACCATAAGGTATACTTTGATGAGTTAAAAGCTTTGGTATCTAACTTTACTCAGCAGGTACACGAGAAAAAGGGTCCACCAGGAGACCCTGACCTACCCACAGCTGAGTGGGTGCTGCTGAGGGTCGTTAAGAGAAAGTGGGCGGAGCCTCGCTGGGCAGGTCCTTTCCAAGTGACCGAGAGAACCTCACATGCGGTCAGGCTGAGAGGAAAGGGGGAGATCTGGTACCATTGGAGTCAGTGTGCTCCAGCCCGTGAACCAGGAAGGAGCTAAAGGATTGGGTTGGACAACAAGAAGAAGTCGCATTCGAACTCTTGTGCCTTGTTAGACCAAAGTAGTCGAGTAAAGTTGCGTGCGGGGCCCAGAAGGACTCTGTTTTATGGGGCCACTCGATGCTGGAATATCCACACATAGTACAGACACCTAGAAAGATAAAAACATTACATATTAGAGTCTCACATAACACGAAGAAAACTCGGGGACATAGGAGGACCTCCCCGAGCAACGCCAGGGGTCTGCCCTGAGTAGCTGTTAACAGTTCCAGGGGAATGCCCCTGAGTACGTGTGGCACATTCAAAAGTATATTAATGTTTCTGTGATGGTGATATAAATCTTGTGTTCTTTCTCTATTTTTGTGTGTTCAAGGGAGACAACTGCCTTACTACTGGAGGAGGAACTTGGGAAACTTAAGGTTCATAATTCTGCAATATCCTAAAGCGCTTACTATTATTATCGTTCATAGTTTGCATATATTTCCGTATATTCTACAATTTGCATATTAATAAATTGAGTCAAAATGTGGTGGCCAGACAAGAGGGTCACTATGGCAATTGGAATAAGTGGAATAAGTATGGTAATTTTGATTGTCCTCCTACAACATTTCTGCGTAATCCCTGGGAAAAATGATTGCGAAGTTCATAGACATAAGAGAGATTATGGCGCGTACCTAGGACAAAAAATCCTCAAACTAGAGTATATCGCAAACCAGACTACCACTTTCACGTTCGATTTATGCGATGTAATTGATTGTGCAGGCCAGAATATTTCATTCAGGCATGCAGATATATACATGTGTCAGTGTCCACCTACGGCTTTACAATGCCCACGGAGCTGCACTTGGGGGGAAATTGTACTATGTGCTGGCCAAAATGTCCAATGTAGCGGGGATAAGGTGGTTTTACAACAAGGGTCCTGGGTATTTTCCCAGCCTAAGTCGGATCGGCCAGGATTTCGCCAGTTTTGGACTAGCAAGTTCACTCTCCAGAGGGATTTTTCCCTCACCCAGAATCCGGTTTCCCTGTCTATTAAAGCGGTGTCCACTTTTGAAATGGACGAACATCCGTTCAATTTTCATGTTATGAGAGTGATAGTGAACTCCTATCCACCAAAATATGGATCATTACGAATTGAAATGGTAAACACTATCAGCTCTCTAGGTAACTCTTCTTTCCCCCCTGTGATCCCGCACCAAACTTCAGACATAATTACCACCGATTACACAAAGTTGACTCCGGTCGAGGTAATCGCAATGTCTACCGGATACCATGACAATAATATATGGTTGGCATGGTTATCGGAGGCGGCGAAGCAGGCCTCGTTGTCTGAATGCGTGGCATGCGCCGTAGCACGCCCGCTGTTATACACTGAGCCGGCTCCCTTGTTCCCAGAGGATACATGGGGGTTTGCTTGCATGCTAAACTTGACCAGAACGCAGATGCATGCCAATTGTACAACCTTAAGTGAAGTGTTTCCCTTAGCCGGGAATCACACCAAAGCTGGCCCGTTCCATGCTACAAAACGCAATGATTACTTCTGTTTTAATTTTACGAGTCCAAATGCCAAAATAAATGTGGGCATGATTGACCCAAGCTGGTGCAATCAGACAAGGCCAGCAAGCACAGATAAAGGGGATAGAAAAGTGATTGGCCCTCTTGTTAGATCGGGCTTATACTACTATTGTGGGGAAAGGAGATTACTCACTCGTATCTTGGACAACACCATTGGACTTTGCGCCATGGTACGATTGGCGGCCCCTCTGGCTCTGATTGGTCCCAGATTGGAGATCCTGAACGGAACTGATCTCTCTCGAAATAGGAGAAGGAGATCTGCTAATTTTGATCCAACCGTCGGCTCACCTGCTTATATTGACTCTATAGGCATTCCGTGGGGTATGCCAAATGAATACAAACTGGCGGATCAGGTGGCAGCTGGGTTTGAGAGTTTTCCTATCATTTCAGCAGTGTTCCCTGTTACTCCCAATAAAAATGTTGACAGGATAAATTATGTGCATTATAATGTTATGCGACTGTCCAATCTCACCAGAGACGCGGTAGAAGGTCTGGCCGAACAACTGGCGCCGACTTCCCTGATGGCAGTTCAGAACAGGATGGCGTTGGACATGCTTTTGGCGGAGAGGGGAGGGGTTTGTAGTATGTTTGGTGACCTTTGCTGTACATTTATTCCAAACAACACTGCTCCAGATGGAAAAGTCACAAGGGCCCTAGAAGGCCTTAGAACCCTCTCAAATGAAATGAAAAGCCATTCGGGTCTTGACGACCCACTGGACGATTGGCTGATAAAGATCTTCGGTCCCTGGAAACAGGTGTTTGTATCTATAATGGTATCATTGGCTATTTTCTTAGGCATACTTATAACTTGCGGGTGCTACTGTGTGCCTTGTCTGAGGTCTTTGACGGTTAGACTTATCACGTCCATCCTGGAAAAAAGGGATCCTGAAGTGATGCGCCAACTGCTTCTGTTAAAAAATTATAACTTAGAGGATTTTGAAAAAACTGATTGAATATTGTGTATATGTGCGTTTAATTACGTTATTAGGTGTGTGATTTTATTTCTTTTGGGATGGACCTCAGGAATTGAGGTCCAAAGGGGGTTTGTTGTGAAATAAAACATATTTTTGTCTTCGTGTTTTTTCATCTTGAAGGGGTTTTAAAATGATGCAGTTTGTGTCTGTCCTGCAGGCTTAGGGCATGGGAGAGACCTGGTACCTCTTTGTCTGTCAGTTTTACGACCTTGTAAATATATGGTTTTGACGAAGTCCACTAAAAGCCACTCACTCTTGTCCTACATGTTTGCTTAGTCAAGAAGTATTAGAACAGCTCTAATCTATGTGTGTAGGTAGTGTAGGATCTTAAATGTAATTTAATGTCCAGTTACACTAATTGGTCATTTAGTGGTCTACTAGTGTGTGTGTTGTATAAGTACCCCCCCCCCCCTAGGGCTTGTGTGGACCAGAGCGGGCCGGAGTGCATCCATTCCCTTGAACCTGCTCTATTTTTGGATCAAGGGGTGTGTGGATTTATAGTTTTGTGTGAGCTGCTTTGGGGCACATAGGACATGATTGCATGGACATTTGTGAAACAGTTAATACCTTGATTATAAAGCACTTGTGTATTAATTATATAACAGTTGTGTATTAGTTTCAATCAGATTAACATATAGAACTGTGTAAAACAAGTCTGCAAGCTGAAACAAGCAATGGAATTTCCTGACAGAAGCTTTCTGGCAGTTGGGGAAGGGTAACAGAACTTCTATTATTAAGTTGAGAGCAGGCAATGCCCAAATAAGAGCATAAAGCAGAACTTCTATTTAGGGATGGGGCCGATCCGATCCAGTA
>JBBPBX010006622.1:32309-55544 GCA_038048925.1 Garcialebias charrua
TGATATTCAGCACCACCTACCTGACTATGCGGAGTGTGTATGCACCTACTTTTGTTAGCCCACAAGCTGACAGGCACATTTTATGACTGCTGAATGTCACCATTCCGTCCATCCCAAGTGATGACACAATTGTTACCTTTGGCGACTTCAATGCGAAAGTCATAAATGACCAGGTGCCCTAACCTGACATCCTCAGAAACTTTGGAAAAATAACCTTCAACAGAAGCAGAGAATATCTACTACAACTGTGCAATGACCACTCACTAGCAATAACCAACACCTTCTTTGCTATACCTGATCACCATTTCTGCACTTGAAAACACCCTCTTCTGGCCACTTGCACCTTCTGGACTATGTTCTTATCAACCAGCACTTTGAGATTTGTATTAATGAAAAGTGCATTATCAATTGAATTCATTATTATTATTAACCAGAAGAAAGTGAAAGTCGTAGGTGTCACTAGAGCTATGTCGAGCCCAGAATTCAGCACAGATCACTACATGGTGAAATGTAAGCTGAAAGCATCAACTCACTGCCTAAGGAGACTGACACTGAAGCCACAAAAAATCTTGATTTCCAAATACTAAAGGACAATCAGGTATGCAAAAACCTCTCGCGGCTGAGTGGAGAAGACATTCTTAGTCGAGCTCCTGCCAGTACTACCTCCAAAAAAGTATTTGGAGAACTTATACTCGCAGTTTTTTGCGCTAAATGTGCAGAGAGGAGCGCTGAAAAAGCTGCGGAAATTGGACTGGAACATGCGATCCAGAATTATGAAACTACAGGCCAACGTGTCCATGAGTTTTTGCCGAGAGTTAGCCTAGCGTAGCTGCAAACCGGGCTAATCAAAGCTAACCGAGCTGGGACACTGTAACCGGGAGCCGTAACTACAGGCTTTGTGAACAAATAAACCGGAAAAATGCGCTGGTTGTTACGAAGAAACGCGGGCCGGCACGCTGGAGGTGCTTTGTTGCAACGAAAGAATACAACAAAGCTGTGAGTGGAGGCTACAGGCTACAAGCTAACGCTAGCCATGTGTTGCTGATAAAAGCTAATGCGGGCAAACACCACGGAGTTGGGGATTGTTGCTACGGGCTGACGATCTGAAGTCTGTGGTCTGATCTGTAGTCTGTGAGCTGGTGAGGCCAGAGAGGCATTGGAGTGCTGCTGTGGGACAATAAATTACATCCAGGCCCCTGATGGACGAGAGCTGAGCTGAACTGGTTGCTGGTGGACAGGACCTGCGCTAAGCTGTTTGCTGTGGACGTGAGCAGAGCAGCGAGCGAGTTGCTGTGGACGGGAGCAGAGCAGCGAGCGAGTTGCTGTGGACGGGAGCAGCGAGCGAGTTGCTGTGGACGGGAGCAGAGCAGCGAGCGAGTTGCTGTGGACGGGAGCAGAGCAGCGAGCGAGTTGCTGTGGACGGGAGCAGAGCAACGAGCGAGTTGCTGTGGACGGGAGCAGAGTAGCGAGCGAGTTGCTGTGGACGGGAGCAGAGCAGCGAGCGAGTTGCTGTGGACGGGAGCAGAGCAGCGAGCGAGTTGCTGTGGACGGGAGCAGAGCAGCGAGCGAGTTGCTGTGGACGGGAGCAGAGCAGCGAGCGAGTTGCTGTGGACGGGAGCAGAGCGGCGAGCGAGTTGCTGTGGACGGGAGCAGAGCAGCGAGCGAGTTGCTGTGGACGGGAGCAGAGCGGCGAGCGAGTTGCTGTGGACGGGAGCAGAGCGGCGAGCGAGTTGCTGTGGACGGGAGCAGAGCAGCGAGCGAGTTGCTGTGGACGGGAGCAGAGCGGCGAGCGAGTTGCTGTGGACGTGAGCAGAGCGGCGAGCGAGTTGCTGTGGACGGGAGCAGAACAGCAAGCTGGTTGCTGTTGGACGTGAGCAGAGCGGCGAGCGAGTTGCTGTGGAACAGTGAATTTCTGTATCCAGGCCAGAAGAAGCAGGCGAGATGAGTCGTGGGAGAAGAAAGTCAGTGAGACAGGAGTCGCAGAGACGGGAGTCGGTGAGACGAAACTCGGTGGATAAAAATTTGGAGTTAATGGAGGAATTGAGAAATGCAATAACCTTTCTCACTGATGAACTTGCAAGTTTGAGAGCTGAGCAAAAAACATTACTAAACTGGTAGAGGAAATGAAGCAAATGAAAGTTCAGGGGATCATCAGAGATGAAATATTAGCTCAAATGGAACAAAAGTGTGATGACATGGAACAATACATAAGATGCAAGAATCTGGTCATTTCTGGACTCGAGGTTAAACGCCGGACATCAGCAGAAGTAGTTACAGGCGCTAACACAACTGAAGATGGACAACCAGAACAACTGCAGTCTCTGGAGAATCAGGTAGTCACTTTCTTAAGTGGCAAAAACATTAACATTAAACATGATGACATTTCCACCTGTTACACACTGCCCAATAGAGCTAACAAACTTAAACCATCAGTAGTCGTCAGATTCATTGGAAGGAATCAAAGAAACAGGGTAATGATGCAGTCAAAGAAACTCATAAACACTAATGTCTACATGAATGAACACCTAACTAAAAAAAACGCAAACATTGCACGTGAAGCAAGGTTGTTGAAAAAGAACAAAAAAATAGCAGAAACTTGGACAAGAAACGGAAACATATGGATCAAAGTACAGGAAAGTTCTCAAGCTAAAATAATAAAAGATCTGAAAGACTTAGACACATTTAGATGAGCTCAAAAATGACAAATCACCAATCACTATCACATGTTCATACACAAAAATTGACAAAAATGAACAAACAAACAAATACATTAAAACATGACAACAACAAACGAAGACTCAGAGTTTAAAATATACAATGTTGAAGATGTGGTTGATGCAAATTTTTATCCTGCTATAAAAGACTGTGAATACTATAATGAAGAACAGTTTAATGACATCAATATAACAAATGGAGATCTCTCTATTATTCACATCAATAGTAGAAGTATAAATGCAAATATATCCAAAATAACAGATTATTTAAAACAGTTAAACAGAACTTTTACATTAATAGCACTGTCAGAGACATGGCTTAATGATGAAAACAAAAATAATGTTCACATCGAAGGATATGAATTATATCATTTAAACAGAAACAATAAAAAAGGTGGTGGAGTAGCTCTATTTGTCAAAAATGAAATAAAATGTAGAATAATTAATGAAATGTCAATAATTGTTGACAATCTTATGGAAATAATAACAATAGAAATATTAAACGAAAATGCTAAAAACATATCCATAAGTTGTGTATATCGATCACCAGGATCAAATATAGAAATATTCACCGATAAAATCATACAACTATTGGAAAAGAGTTTAAATAAAAAAGTTTTCTTGTGTGGAGACTTTAATATTGACCTGGGAAATAAAACAGATTCAAATAACATCAGCACATTTCTAAATTCAATGTATAGTTTAAATCTTTATCCGTTAATATCAAAACCAACAAGAATTACAACTCATAGTGCTACGATAATTGACAACATTTTCACAAATATAACAAATGGGGATATGACAGGTGGTATCTTAACAACTGATTTAAGTGATCATTTACCAGTTTTCACTATCTACAGAAATGATCAAAACATTACAAAAGAAGTTACAATTAAGAAAAAAATAATAAACACATCAAAAAAAGCTATGGATCAATTAAAAGATGATTTACAGAAGCAAAACTGGAAGGACGTGTATATTGATGATGTTAACAGATCATATGATGAATTTATGAACATTTTAGAAGCTCTGTATGAAAAGAATTGTGTGCAAAGAAATCGTAGAAAAAGAAATATTGTTGACCAACCTTGGATGACTAAAGGGTTGAGAAATGCTTGTAAAATTTTTTTACTTGTATTCATGTTTCTTAAAAACGAGAACACAACAAGCTGAAGAAAAATATAAAAAATATAAAAATAAATTGGTAATGATTATAAGAAAATGCAAGAAAGAATACTATAGTGATTTATTAAACAAGAGTAATGGTGACACTAAAACAACATGGCGAGTTATAAATGATGTTCTAAAAAGTCATAAAGCGAAAACGAACATTGCAAAATATTTTGTGAAAGATGACAAAGAAATACATGATGAGAATGATATCGTAAATGAATTTAATCAATATTTTGTAAATATTGGATCAAGCCTTGCAGCTAAAATACCAAAAGTAGATAATAATGTGTGTCATTCAATTAAAAGTTGCACCAACAGTATTTTTCTTAATGGAACTAACAAAGAGGAAATTATGAAAATGGTAAAAAATCTCTCAGACAAGAGATCAAAAGACTGGGTGGACATGGATATGATGTTCGTAAAAGAAATAATGTTATGTTATTGAACCGTTTACATATATAAGCAATTTATCATTTTCAACAGGAATATTTCCAGATAACATGAAAGTAGCAAAGCTGGGCGCCAGACCGCTGGGGAGCGCTAATGCGCTAATCCGCTTACAGCGGACCTAAACAATTATTCAGCGTTACAGCGGTTTGACTAACTTTTATAATTCATAAGCGGATTTGCGCTATTTTTATTTAAAATGCAGTACCGTTAATAACTAATTTTCTATCAGTAAAAACGAAAAAACTTATTTACGAGCTCTTAAATCAACCAGACGACTGCTAACAGACCTACATCCTGTCAGCACCGGATGTAGTCCGTGAGCAGTCGTCCGGTTGGTTGATTTAAGAGCGGGGCCCGCCCTAAGGAGCCCTATTGGCTATTACCTGTCATGTGACAAGACATGATTGGTCAAGTTAGCAGTCACTCCAGTTAGCAGCCAGCCAGTGTGTTTCTCTGCAGCCTTATTGCTTGTTAGATTATCACGGAAGCGAGGGAGCGAATACAGAAGGACTTTACATGATAAACACGGTAAAAACAATTATTTGTTTTTAAAATTATAGCAAAGATGGGTCTTCAGCTGAACGTGTCCTTAATAAAATCACGTACTGCTCAAAACTGCAGGATTTTAAAAAGTAGGATCGCCACGAGCAACGCGCGCGGGCGGCTTTATGTAGCTCAATGAACGGATATAAAAATATATTTCATAGCTGACTTTATAGCACGAGGGTTCCTGAGCTGAACCGCTCTTTAATAATGTCACGTAGTGGTCAAATCTGCTGCATTTAAAGTAGGTTCGCTTTGACTTCTTCCAACCTGTGCCTGCACTACGAAAATAAATTATAAAAATCGAATATTACTTCAAATAACTCCAACAGGTTACAGTCAGTACATGAACATCTTGTGATTACACTGTGTTAGTTTGGATAATATCTGCCGTGTGGTATTTGAGTATTCATGATATGTGTTACAAAATACTAGGGAGAAAAAAAATAGAAGCTAGCTTGACACATTTATGTCTATAAAACATTGAATATTAATTCAAATAACTCCAACAGGTTATACTGTAGTCAGTACATGAACATCCTGTGATTACATTCTGTTAGTAAAAAAAAAAAAAATAAAAAACAGTTTCTGGACTAAATTAACCACATTTTTCTTTTACAGTCAACAGAAGAAAATCACCAGAATTCAACAACCTGTGTCGTCTTCTGGAGCGATAGGTGTATTGTAGGAGATGACATCCCGAGCGAATCGGTGTTAAGAGGTAGGATAAAGGTGTATAACACTTCATGCACCGCTAGTTGGCAGTGTAGTGCAAATATTGCATAACTTTAGCGGTTTAGAATTTAGCTTCCCCTAATTTTCACAAGACATTAGTGCTTTTGAAATAGCGGACCTAAATAAATTAATTAGTGCTTTTGAAATAGCGGAACTAAATTTTGGATTAGCGCTACCCAGCACTGGAAAGTAGCAAAGGTAATTCCTCTTTTTAAAAATGGTGATAAATGTGTATTCAATAATTATAGGCCAATATCCTTGTTACCACAGTTCTCAAAAATTCTAGAAAAACTATTTGTGACCAGATTGGATCAATTTATTGATAAACAAAATATTTTAAGTAGCAGTCAGTATGGGTTTAGAGAAAAAAACTCTACATCAATGGCTCTCATGGATTTAATGGAACAAATAACTAATGCTGTCGATCATAAACAGTACTGTGTTAGTGTTTTTGTTGATCTAAAAAAAGCATTTGATACCATTGACCACACCATTCTCCTTGAAAAACTAAATAAATATGGTATTAGAGGACCAGCATTACAGTGGGTATCTAGCTATTTGAAAGATAGGAAACAGTTTGTGCAAATAAATGATGTTAGATCTGACCTCCGTGATATCACTTGTGGAGTTCCTCAGGGCTCTGTGCTTGGACCAAAGTTATTTATTTTATATGTGAATGACTTGGTAAATGTGTCAGGACTTCTTAAATGTGTTCTTTTTGCCGATGACACCACATTTTTCTGTTCGGGTAAAGACATAAAACAGATTTTGGATATGATGAAAACAGAATTTATAAAAATACAAACTTGGTTTAAATTAAACAAATTATCTTTGAATTTAGATAAAACTAATTACATGATATTCAGTAACAAAAAGAGAATTGTTGACGATCCATTTGAAATTGAAGATGTTGTGATCTGTAAAGTGAGTGAAGTGAAGTTTCTGGGTGTTATCATTGATGACAAACTGACATGGAAACATCATGTAAATTCCATCCATCCATCCATTTTCTTCCGCTTATCCGGGGTCGGGTCGCGGGGGTAGCAGCCTAAGTAGGGAGGCCCAGACTTCCCTCTCCCCAGCCACTTGGAGCAGCTCCTCTGGGGGAATCCCAAGGCGTTCCCAGGCCAGCCGAGAAACATAGTCCCTCCAGCGTGTCCTGGGTCTTCCTCTGGGTCTCCTCCCGGTGGGACATGCCCGGAACACCTCACCAGGGAGGCGTCCAGGAGGCATCCTAACCAGATGCCCGAGCCACCTCAACTGGCTCCTCTCGATGTGGAGAAGCAGCGGCTCTACTCCGAGTCCCTCCCGGATGACTGAGCTTCTCACCCTATCTCTAAGGGAGAGTCCAGACACCCTGCGGAGAAAACTCATTTCAGCCGCTTGTATCCGAGATCTCGTTCTTTCGGTCACAACCCAAAGCTCATGACCATAGATGAGGGTGGGAACGTAGATCGATTGGTAAATTGATGTAAATTCCATTAAAACAAAAATAGCTAGATCAATTGCAGTACTGTATAAAGTCAGGGATTTTTTAATTGATAAAGCTCTGTATATGTTGTATAACACAATCATTGTTCCACATTTAATCTATTGTATTGAGGTTTGGGGAAAAGCGTGCAAAACAATTACAAAGCCTGTTTTTATTTTACAAAAGAGAGCTGTAAGAGTAATCACCAGAAAACATTTCAGTCACCCATCAAACACCTTGTTTCTTCAGCTAAATTTATTGAAATTCCAGGAATTGGTAGAATATAGTATTTTATCAGTTATGTATAGGGCTCATAATAACACATTACCTTTAAATATCCAAAGAAATTTTATAAAAAGACAAAGTTATTACAATCTCAAAGGGACAGAGATATTCATCAAACCACAATTCAGAACCAGCTTAAAGGGACGGTCTACCTCAATTCAGGGAGTTCGATTGTGGAATGTTCTGGAGAGTGATGTTAAAAATGCAAAATCAATGTATACATTTAAGAAAAAGGTCAAAAAGGACTTGCTCAAAAACTATATATGATGTAGCTTAGTGTGTTTGTGTATTACACTTATGTTGTACTTATGATGTAGCTTAGTGTGTTTGTGTATTACAGTTAGAAAAATTAAGTAGAGTTATTCATTTTGTGATGTAGTTTGTGTATTACAGTTAGAAAAATTAAGTAGAGTTATTCATTTTGTGATGTAGTTTGAAGGTTATCATTGGTTGAACAAACTGTGAAATAAGGGGCAGATATAATAAGATTTCATCTTCTTTCTGCTCCTTTCATTTTATCCTACTTGTATTCTTGTATCTGATGAAACTGTTTTGTATTGTTCTTTTAAAATGAATGAATAAACATCAAATCAAATCAAACCTCTCTAGTGCTTTTCGCTCGGCCTATATATCCACAGATGGAACTGATGAGGAGACCAAATGAAACTGCTTCAAGAACTGCCTGTATGACCAAACCAAAAAGACTAGGCTACCCGAAGTGGAAAAAAACACAGATTGGTTTGATGACTGTGACAACACCAGAAATACACTCATCCAAGAGAAAATAATGCATATTTGTCACCTGCAGAAACCTAAATGTCATCCAAGAGAAAATAATGCATATTTGTCACCTGCAGAAACCTAAATGTTATCCAAGAGAAAAGAATGCATCTTTGTCACCTGCAGAAACCTAAATGTCTTCAAGTCAGAGATTACCGGTACCTTGCCAAGATCAACAGCCTCTGTAGCATGAACTAAGACAGATGGAAGACACCTGGTGGGACAGAAAAACTGATGAAATGCAGACCCTGGCCAATTGTCACAATACTAGAGATTCCTATACAGTCTTGATGATAGAGTAAGGGCATCAAGGTACCTCATCCAATCATATCCTAGCAGCTGATAATACCACCATTCTGACAGAGAGACAAGACATACTGCAACATTGGAAGAAACACTTCAAAATCCTGCTTAGTCAACAATGTTGCTGACAAGTCTGTACTAGATTGACTAGTCAGTCTAGTACAGATGAGTCAGCAACAGTGTTTACTAAGAAGGGTTTTGAAGTGTTGCTGAAGAGAAAATACTAGACTGAATTCAACAATGCCTTGCTGTACACTGTGCTGATGATGCAGTCACAATCGAAGAAGTACAAATTGCTGTGATGGGTCTATCTGCGCACAAAGCCCCTGGTATTGATGGCATACCTGCAGATGTCTACCAAAAAGGCAGTGAGCACATCCTCACAGCCCTATTTGAAGTGCTGACACCAGCATGGAATGATACAAAGATCACACAATACTTTGTGACTACTGTAGCATCCTTAGTCTTCAAAAAGAATAGGAGAAATTAGTCCTGTGGAAACTACCGAGGCATCCCCCATTTGTCCATTGCCGAAAAGTGCTCAGAAAGATCATCCTGCATCATATGAAATCCTTCCTAAACACCATCATTCTAGAATTCCAGAGTGGTTTCTGTAGTGCAAGATCAACCATTGACATGATCTTCACCATCAGACAGTTACAAGAGAGAACTATAGAACAAAACATGCCCATCTATATTTTATTCATTGACAATGCATTTGACACAGTGAATAGACACAGTCTCTGGTTACTCCTGCAAAAGTACGGCTGTCCCCCTGAAGCCACTAGCCTGATTGAAAAGTTCCACATTGGCATGATGGTGCAAATTGTATCCAGCTTAGCATTATCAGACAAGTTTACTGTGAACCAAGGAGTGAAGCAGGGTTGCGTATTTGTTCCATTATTGTTCTCCCTGTATCTCTCAACTGTTCAGGAACTGTTGCAATTAAGGGATGGCATTTACTGTACTTCAAAGCTCAATCTGATGGCAACCTTTTCATTATCAGACATTTGAATGTTCATATAAAAAAAAAGACCATCTGCACCACAGAGCTTCTGTACACTGACGATCCAGCTCTGGTATCACACTCCAAAGCAGAACTCCAGTGCATTCTCAGCTCATTCCACACTGTAGCCAATAGCCTTGGCCTAACAATCAACGTCTCCAAAATGGTAGTGATGCTACACGCTACTCCCGGAACTGCACCAGTTGACGCTACCATTCAATTGAGTGGAAACCCACTCTACACTGTAAAGCACTTCACATACGTTACTTTGACAGTACCCCTTTGAATGACAACAGCTTATACAACAAAATAGAAAAGTGAATCAGAGCTGCTTTATCTGCATTTGGGAAACTCCAGAACCAAGTGTGGAAATGCACTGGCTTTTGCCTACAAACAAATGTAAGGTCTACAAAGCTGTTGTGCTATCTTACCTACTCTACTCAGCTGAAATGTACATACCGTATCGGTAGCACATTTACCATTTACAAGTATAGATGTCCTACATTCACCAGCTCCTCAAGGTCAACAAGAAAGACTAGGTACCCAACTCTGAAGTCAGAAAGCATGGCAATATTCTTAGAGTAGAAGCACTACTTACTCATTGTCAGCTAAGGTGGACCGGCCATGTCACTCAAATGGATGATGCCAGACGGCCGAAAGCTATATTTTATTGAGAGCTGAAACAAGGCAAGAGTTGTCCAAAACTAAGATACAAAGACAGTGTGCATTGGTCATCACGCAACATTCCACTTTCCACCTGGGAAACTGTGGTGAAAGACCAAAAGACCTGATGGCAACACAACATTCAGACGATTACTGTGGAACACAGATAATACCTTCTACCTTTGATCTTAGTTCAGAGAGTCAGAGAGTCTTTATTGTCATTTGCACCGCATGTGGTACATGAGATGAAAACGAGATTATGTACACGAGGTCCCAGTTACATCCAACAACAAATGAAAGAGAAAAACAGTAATAACATCTAGAACTAACTAAGAAAAGCATCAACTAGTAATACACAGCTAACTAAGAAAAACATCAACTAGTAATACACAGCAGCACGAACATGAGTTTGTATGAGCAGATGGTCACAGATGAACACAGATGAATACAGCAACAAGAAAACAGATCAGCATCAGTATGATGTGATATTTTGCAGTGTTTATTTTTTATTTTATTTTTATTTATTCATGAGTCTAACAGCCTCAGGGTAGAAGCTGTTCCTCAGTCTAGTGGTTCTACACTTGATGCTCCTCAACCTCCGTCCTGAGGGGAGTGGGGCAAAGAGTGAGTGTGCTGGATGAGTGAGGTCTTTCATGATGCAGGTGGCTCTTTTCCTGCATCTGGAGGTATAAATGTCTGTGATGGTGGGGAGACTGACTCCAACAGACTTCTGTGCAGCCTTCACCACTCTCTGCA
The DNA here is from genome assembly GCA_038048925.1 of Garcialebias charrua. Taxonomy (NCBI): domain Eukaryota; kingdom Metazoa; phylum Chordata; class Actinopteri; order Cyprinodontiformes; family Rivulidae; genus Garcialebias; species Garcialebias charrua. The sequence goes on from JBBPBX010006622.1 coordinate 43,189, forward strand.
GAGCTTTCCTCTCTTCAACTGTGCAGCCTCCATGCCACACGTTGATGCTGGAGCACAGGATGCTCTCCACTGCACACCTGTAGAAGGAGGTGAGAACTGGGCTGCTCAGACCAGCTCGTCTCAGCCGTCTGAGGAAGTAGAGTCTCTGATGACCTTTCTTGATCAGGCTGGTGGTGTTGTTGCTCCAGCTGAGGTTATCATTCATGTGTACACCCAAGTATTTGTAGCTGGAGACCACTTCCACTGCAGACCCACCTATTTTCAGTGGGGCATGGGTGTGTTTGTTCCTTCTGAAGTCCACAATCATCTCCTTTGTCTTCTTCACATTCATGTGAAGATTGTTCTCTTTGCACCAGCTCTCCAGGTGTTCCACCTCCTGTCTGTAGCTGGACTCATCATTGTTTGTAATGCATCCCACCACCGCTGTATCATCTGCAAAGTAGTTGATACTGTTATTGATTTTACTTGTTTTATTACTTGTTTTATTGACGTTTAAATTCTGTTGCACTTTGTAGCACTTTGAGATTTTCATTAATGAAAAGTGCGTTATAAATTAAATTCATTATTATTTATTATTATTAATAATGAGTCGTGAGAAAGAAGCCAGTGTCGAGCCAGCAAAACAGCCAACCTGACCTCAACTGGAGTCAATGCAGGCTCCTGTCCACATTGTGGCAGGGTCTTCCATCAACGTATTGGACTCTACTCCCACACTCAAAGTTGTTGTCCTACTCAACCCTGAGTGACAGGCAACGAGGACATGTTAAAAGCCACATTAGCATGGTACTACTGACACATGTATCACGTTTGTACTAAATTGTTTCCAAGATCTTGTCACAACCACAGTCGTAGCCTAGGTACGAGGCCAGTGTAACAATTCCTGCTTCAAATTATCAAAAAATAACAAGTTCATCCTCCTCCTCCACCATGCCCACAATTTACTCAAAACCTCAACACTATGAGGGGGAACAAAATTGGAATTGGAAACATTAAAGGAACCTTTCTTACAACCAAATGCAGCCACACACAAAAAAAAAGGAAGTTGGCCCATCGCTTATTTTTCAATTTATTACTCTCACAACATTCACTGATGGATGGACAAATGGATGGTATACCCAGTTCCCCTTTTTCATTCCGCAACAGGGAATCATAAACCATAATAACTAAGCACTGTTTATCGGCTAACTTGAGAAACCCATAACCTTGTGCCAATAGTTTAAAGAACGGTTCACTTAAAACTCAGATCCAAAAAGAAAGTTATTCTACCAGTTTGATGTGGGTGCTAAACTCAGCTTACCCAATATATCAGAATAAATCATTGTAGCAGCAGATCTAAAGTGGTCTTGTTAAAGTAAATCAATGAGCTGCTTAAACATTACTTTGAAAATTCATTACATGCTGTTTATTGTGGAAACACAATGGTATATTCAACACAAATAAGTGTACAGCCGTCTGGACAGTGGTGTCACTCCACAGGGATGAGACAGGAAGAGAAGCCTTTACAGAGGGGCTGAGAAAAAGTTGAACACATCACAAGCCCCTTCAAGGGGCAACAAATTCTCGTGTGAATTCTACACTTCCTGACAGAACAGGGAGTCCATGCGTACACACAAACACAAGGATACACCAATAAAGAACATGTCATACTGTATACAGTCATGATAGCAGAAAGGAACAGCTAAAGCAGCTCTTTCAGTTGAATAATTTTACACGTCACATATACATATGTTATAACCAAATTATTTGGGTCAATTTAACACTTAACCGGTTATTCTAGATTGAAAGGGATATATGGCCTAAGGGCCAAAAGTGCCTATGGGCGAGGTCCATCTGGCCACAAATATTCTTGATTGAAAAGAAAATAACTTTTAATTAAGTTGGACGTTAAGATATAATATTGATGTGCTCTCAGAGTGTGTGTATGTTCTGAATGAAAAGGGTGGTGCACTAACAAAGTTCTTCTCTTGGTGTTACAGTTCAAGGAGCACTGTTGTGTGTGTATTACTCCATCTGGAATCATAAATACTGTAACTATGTACGAATGCTGCAAACCTGCATTTTATCAATGAAACTTAATAAAGTTTAATTTGGACCTTGGATAAATTCATCAAAAACCATTGTTTTAGAATAAAAAAAAATTGTAAGTTACTGTGTTTTTATAAACTAGACTGAACCTTAAAATCTCCACAAAAAGCAAACGTATAACTTTTGTTAAAATTTTTCGCATGTTTAAGTTAACATACCTGTATATATATATATACTGTATATTGTTGCAGGAGCCAGTTTGCAGAAAGTATGTCTCACATATCCCCTCATATGTGGGGAGTGGTGGCGCAGAGGTTAGAGACCGGATGCCTGTGATCGAAAGATCACTGGTTCAAGCCCCGGTACTGACAACGTTTAAAAAAATGTGGGTGAAAAAAGGTGAAACACCCACACCTGCCTCCACCCCCATTCGCCCCACTCTGGACCCCTGAGCAAGGCCCTTAACACCTGCCCCCCAAAACAGGTCTCTCTTGAAAATGAGTTCTCGAGTCTCAGTGAGACTACATGTATAATAAATAAAGGGTAAATGAAAAAAAAAAAAAACTGAGTATTGCGGAGACATATTTTCATCAAGCATGCTAACTATGCTACAACAACAAAAGAGCCTGAAGTCTTCCAGATTATCTGTCTTGCAAATGTTACTTTCCAATAGGCAGCACTGGGGACTGCTTTAAATATCTTAATTTGGCCCTCTGTTCTAGATCAAATCTTCCTTCCATGCTTTAAATATACTATATATTTCTGCTATTTTTGGGTATAACTGAGACCTTGAGTACACAATTTTGTTCCACCTCATGTACCACATGTTCTTGTTGTTTGGCTCATTGTTTTGTGCTATTAGTGCTTAGGGTATTCTTAGTTTAGCGTATTTCTTAGTTCATATCTTAGATCTTATTACTGTTTTTTCTTTACAGTTTGTATTGTTGTTGGATGTGCTGTAACTGGGACCTGTGTACATAGTTTCGTTCCACCTCATGTACCACATGTGATGTGAATGACAATAAAGACCTTGACCTTGACATGTGAGGCGAATGACAATAAAGTCAGCTTGAACCTTGATATATCCCCAATCATTTCTGTCACAACGGTAACCCATTCTAAAGCTGAAATATTTAATGTCCAGTTACAGAGAGGCGTGGAAATGTAACATCTTGGGCAGCTGAGTTCATCGTTGCTGAACACAAAAAACTTTTAACCTAATAAAATGATAACGTTTATACAGATTTAAAATGTCTATAACATCTGTGCTTCAATGTCCTTTAAACAAAACATCAAAATCACACTTTTCTCCTTTATTCTCAGTTTTGCTATTGGATAAGTTTGTGCCCTTGTACAACCCTACAGCTTTGGACCCGTTCCTCTTGTACAGCTTGTTATTTTGTCTTTTTTTTTCTAATCCTTTCACAACTTATGAACTTTGACTCTGACCTTTACAGCCGCGTCCTCCGTCTCTGTGGGTCTCATCGACCGCCTGCTCGGCTGCTCGTAGCTGTCCATCTGGTAGCGTATCGGCTGCTTCCTGTTGATAGCTTTGGTCTTTAGAGAAATATCAAAAGGACAAAGGAGTCGGGGGAGAAAAAAATTAGATTTCAAGATAGCATTTAGTAATAAATGGGTTTTCATTATGATTAGCACATTTAACTTGGCTTTCTTTGTACTTCATGGGAAGTCAGTTACATAAAATGAGTGATACATTGTGTCCACTTTGTGCAACAAAGTTCAACATCCAAATTTAATCATGAAGTCATTACATGTGTTATATATATATATATATATATTATATATATATTTTTTTATTTTTTTTTATTTATTTTTTTTTTAAGTAGTATGTTTGCTTTAAGGATTCTTTAAAATGCTGTCTAGTTCTTGAAACATGCCTTAATTTAGCCTGTCTTAATCCAAATGTTTTTGATTTATTTTACCAAGATGTTTAATTCGGACTTCCTTACTGTTTATAGACAAAATGCAGGATTTCATCAACTTGTATAAAAGCTGCAACAAAAAAGGTTAAATTGTGTCATCTGGACCAGTTTTTTAAGTGGAAAACATTTTGTCCCTCCATCCAGAGGACTTCCTCAGTCTACAGCCTGCTAACCACATCTGTCCCATAAGTAGCCTTCTCTGCTGTGTTTCAAGCCAACCTCCTGTTGGATACTCAGAATGAGACTTTTAACACGTGACCCTTTTTCTGAACCACTTTGGCCTTGGTTGTCCTCAGAAGGTTTCTGTGAGTAGCAGTTGGCCACCTGGCCTAAAACATTTGATTGTTGTACATGATGAGTGATCTTTTTGGATGGGGATGTTTTGCATGTGTTAAAAGCCTTCTTATGAGATTCCAACAGGATGTTGGCTTGAAACACAGCAGTGAAGGTGGTTGGCAAGCTGTAGACTGAGGAAGTCCTCTGGATGGGGGATGAAATGTTTCTCACTTAAAGAAACTGGTCCTGGTGACATGATTTAACCTTTTTTTTTTTGGTTATCTACCTGGATGATTGAGCTTACAAACTTTTGTCTAAAAGCTACTTTCAGTTCTAATAATGATATTGAGGGCCAAGTAGAGATCATCACTCCACAAATAAATCCAACAGATGAGAATATCAATCAATTATTGGAGAGAGTAACACTTCCAAAACTAGACAGTAGTCAATCATCAGAACTGAGCAGTGGTTTTTAAAGCACCTAATTATGACAAAACTCACCGCCCCAAAATGTTTTTTCCCTGAATCCAAGGAAACCGAGATGTCTCCATTTCTCCAGCTGTCCTCTCCGATTTCATCGCTCTGGAGAAACTCACCGAGCTTCTGGACGCTGCAGCAACAAACAAACACGACTTCATGAGACGTGTGAGTGTTAAGCCGACCATACCATCACCAATACCAGCGATCTCTCAGGAGTTTAGAGTTTCTCCTCTCTGCCGTCAGCTTTCCTTTAATTAGATTCACCACTGGAACCATCTCCTGTTTGTTCTCCTTGTTTAGTCACTTCTACAAGCAACTTCCACAAAATATCTGTTACATCGACTCACCTGACGAGTGCCTTCACAGCAAATCTGACGACGGTGGAAAGTAGAAAGAGTGGCGTAACCAGGATGTGGAACAGCGCCAATGCTGCAAAGGCTTCAGAGGGTTTGGGACTGGTTTCGTAGATGACGTGATACGTCACAAACGTCTAGAAGAAATGATTTTACATGTTATCTCTGCTTCACCATGTTCAGAAACTCATGCCAATAGTCGTAATTTACAAGTCAATTTTTGAAAATGTTTTGTTAAATGGAAATAAGAACTAAATGCAATTATCTAAAAAAAAAATATATATATATATATATATATATTTTTTTTTTTTTCAAATAAACCACATTAAACATGTCTATTACAGAAACAAAAAAATGTACAATTATTGTAGAGATAAAAGGAGGGCTTACCACAAGAACAGCAGCGATGGGAATAGCAGCATTCATGAAAACTACACAAAGAGTAGAAAATGAAAACAATTTACTGTAGTGCTCCATATAAACTGTTATATAGGTAATATTTTATAAGTTAAAGCTACCTTACAACAAAAATTAATAATAAAACCAATAAATGCACAAATATACAGTACAAAAGTAGAATACACTAAAGATGAAAAAATAAAATAAAAATGTAAGTACAAAAGCTTGATGACCTTTTATCTCTTTGAAAAGGAGTAGGAACATAAAATTTGTATAAAAATAAAACAAAGAAATATCTCAAGATCAACAAACTGTATCAGATAGAAAATTCTGCACACTGTTTTGTATTTTACATTTGTTGGTGAACAATGAAATGGCCTTTTAACGTGAATGAGTAAAGAAGTGAAACACATACAGTATTGTAAAAAGTTCGGCCCTATGACATACATGACAAATATTGTGTGTTTTTACTTCATTTTTAAGCAAAAAACTAAAGTTACAACTTGGAAATTTGTTGGAACAGTAATCAGTGGAGTTCTCACAGTACATATACTTCTTAGTTTTCTCTAAAGCAGTAGTAGACAAACTGCTCATTCATAGGTTGATTGGTTAGCATTGCGCAGCGTTAGTGCTGAACGTTGTTGATGGGATGGGGGTTAGTTAGCATAGTTCATTCAACCTTTATTTAGTCAGGTAAATCTTTTGAACCTCATGGGCTCATTTACGAAAGCGACCTGCTAAAACTAAAGAACAATGAACAGCAGTGGTAGAATTTCCTTAAACAATAAACAATAAACAAACAAACAATAAACAATAGAAAACAAAAGAGAGAAAAAAACAAAAGAAAGTTTTTTTTTTTTTTTTTAACAAAGTATCAAAAAACTAGCAAAACATTATAAGGTAGACGTATAAAATCAAAGACAGGAACAAATCTGCATTGGTTTTTGCCAGGATTCCAACAGATTCTGAAAACCATTTAGAGAAGTCAAGGTCGAGAGCTTCAGATCTTTTTGTAAGATATTCCATGAAGCAGGAGCGGAGTAGGAGAAGGCCCTTTTTCCAAGTTCAGTCCTCACTGACGGAACACTGCAGGTAATCATGTCCTGAGAGCGCACACTGTAGCTGCACTCACGCAAAGACATGTAGGAGGAGATGTATGAGGGCAGCAGACCAAGAAGTGATTTAAAGATGAAAATGTACCAGTGGAAGAGTCTGCGTGAGGTTAATGATGTCCAGTTAACCAGTGAATACAGGGTGCAGTGGTGGGTACGATAATCACAACCAGTTATGAATCTTAGTGCACCATGATAGACAACATCCAACATCCGCAGGGTGCTTGTAGGAGCATTCATGTAGAGAATGTCACCGTAATCAATGGAGGGAAGGAAAGTCACAGACACAAGGCGTTTCCTAACATTCAGTGATAGACATGATCTGTTTCTGAAAAAGAAACCCAGTTTATTTTAGTGCCAGCAGTTGTCTATGGGGACAAGGGTTGGTTAGTGTAGTGCTGCGTTAGTGCCGGCAGTTGTTGACAGAGGTGGGGTTAGTTGTCGTAGTGCTACATTAGTCCCATAAGTTGTTGACGGGGACAGGGGTTAGATAGCCTAGTGCTTAGTTAGTGCCAGCAGTTGTCTATGGGGACAGGGGTTGGTTAGTGTAGTGCTACTTTAGTGCCAGCAGTTGTTGACAGAGGTGGGGTTAGTTGTCGTAGTGCTACATTAGTCCCATAAGTTGTTGACGGGGACAGGGGTTAGATAGCCTAGTGCTTAGTTAGTGCCAGCAGTTGTCTATGGGGACAGGGGTTGGTTAGTGTAGTGCTACTTTAGTGCCAGCAGTTGTTGACAGAGGTGGGGTTAGTTGTCGTAGTGCTACATTAGTCCCATAAGTTGTTGACGGGGACAGGGGTTAGATAGCCTAGTGGTTCGTCGTTAGTGCCAGCAGTTGTCTATGGGGACAGGGGTTGGTTAGTGTAGTGCTACTTTAGTGCCAGCAGTTGTTGACAGAGGTGGGGTTAGTTGTCGTAGTGCTACATTAGTCCCATAAGTTGTTGACGGGGGCAGGGGTTAGATAGCCTAGTGCTTCGTTAGTGCCAGCAGTTGTCTATGGGGACAGGGGTTGGTTAGTGTAGTGCTACTTTAGTGCCAGCAGTTGTTGACAGAGGTGGGGTTAGTTGTCGTAGTGCTACATTAGTCCCATAAGTTGTTGACGGGGACAGGGGTTAGATAGCCTAGTGCTTCGTTAGTGCCAGCAGTTGTCTATGGGGACAGGGGTTGGTTATTGTAGTGCTACTTTAGTGCCGGCAGTTGTTGACAGAGGTTGGGTTAGTTGTCGTAGTGCTACATTAGTCCCATAAGTTGTTGACGGGGGCAGGGGTTAGATAGCCTAGTGCTTCGTTAGTGCCAGCAGTTGTTTATGGGGACAGGGGTTGGTTAGTGTAGTGCTACTTTAGTGCCAGCAGTTGTTGACAGAGGTGGGGTTAGTTGTCGTAGTGCTACATTAGTCCCATAAGTTGTTGACGGGGACAGGGGTTAGATAGCCTAGTGCTTCGTTAGTGCCAGCAGTTGTCTATGGGGACAGGGGTTGGTTATTGTAGTGCTACTTTAGTGCCGGCAGTTGTTGACAGAGGTTGGGTTAGTTGTCGTAGTGCTACATTAGTCCCATAAGTTGTTGACGGGGGCAGGGGTTAGATAGCCTAGTGCTTCGTTAGTGCCAGCAGTTGTTTATGGGGACAGGGGTTGGTTAGTGTAGTGCTACTTTAGTGCCAGCAGTTGTTGACAGAGGTGGGGTTAGTTGTCGTAGTGCTACATTAGTCCCATAAGTTGTTGATGGGGACAGGGGTTGGTTAGTGTAGTGCTACTTTAGTGCCAACAGTTGTTGACAGAGGTGGGGTTAGTTGTCGCAGTGCTACATTAGTCCCATAAGTTGTTGATGGGGGCAGGGATTAGTTAGCCTAGTGCTTCGTTAGTGCCATCAGTTGTCAATGGGGACAGGGGTTGGTTAGTGTAGTGCTACGTTAGTGCCAGTAGTTGTTGACAGAGGTGGGGTTAGTTGTCGTAGTGCTACATTAGTCCCATAAGTTGTTGACGGGGGCAGGGGTTAGTTAGCCTAGTGCTTTGTTAGTGCCATCAGTTGTCGATGAGGACAGGGGTTGGTTAGTGTAGTGCTACTTTAGTGCCGGCAGTTGTTGACAGAGGTGGGGTTAGTTGTCGTAGTGCTACATTAGTCCCATAAGTTGTTGACGGGGGCAGGGGTTAGTTAGCCTAGTGCTTCGTTAGTGCCAGCAGTTGTCGATGGACACATGGGTTGGTTAGTGTAGTGTTACGTTAGTGCCGGTACAGTAGTTGTTGACAGAGGTGGGGTTACGGTAGTTGTTGTAGTGCTACATTAGTCCCATACGTTGTTGACGGGGACAGGGGTTAGTTAGCAGTTGTTGATGGGGTGCAAGGTGGGGTAGCAGAGCGCTACATTTGTATTGAGTGCAGTTTGGAGTCTGAGCTGAGCTGCTACAATCTCCACTCCCCATTCGGAAGTGACAGAGATTCATGGGGCTGGTGGAGGATTTGGTAGGAGAGGCAACTTTCTTGATTAACAGTAGGGGAAACACTAAGCTTTATATGTCATTTTTGGCCTCTATATATACATGTATTGTTTCTGATGGAATCCTGTTGTGCGTTATGATGACCATCACAGCTCAATGGAGGCATAGCGTATGCTACACTGCCATGCCGTGACCATTTTAGATGGTGTGGTGTAATGTTTCTGCACAGATTTAGAAGTAAATATATCTCATATGTGAGTTTTATGTAATATACATACCGGTAAACTCATATTCGACAAACTGTTGTATGACTTTACTGGACATCTTGGTAATTTGATAAACCTTTACTCACCATCAGCTGTGTGTTACACTATTTTTAGAACAAATGTGATATTCCTGCAAGAAGTGCAACAGGCTGCACTAGAAGTGCTACCGCCAATATTTGTGCTTAATAACCACAAAATTCACAGTTAATCATGATGTGGGCAGCATGGTGGCACAACTGGTAGAGCTGCTGCCTCTCAGCGAGAAGGTTGCCGGTTCAAATCCCGGTCCGGGGCCTTTCTGGGTGGAGTTTGCATGTTCTCCCCGTGCATGCGTGGGTTTCCTCCGGGTACTCCGGTTTCCTCCCACAGACCAAAAAACATGCTTGTTAGGCTGATTGGTGACTCTAAATTGACCCTAGGTGTGAGTGTGAGAGTGGATGGTTGTTTGGTGTGAGTGAGACAGGTCCCTCTTGTAAATGAGTCCCCGTGACTCAACGAGGCTAGCCTGTATAAATAAAGGTTGAATGAATGAATGAAATTGAATGTTTTAAAAAGTCTATAAAATAGCATTTGCATACACCTCTATATTTCTATTTTTATTTTTTTAACAAACTGGTAGTTATTTCAAGATGGCAGCAATACACGCTGGTCTTTTTCGGACTAGCAGTTAGTTCATCATTCTGGTCCAAATTCAACTATTTCCTCAAACTTAGGTTGTTCAAAATGTTATCTACGACAAGTAAGATGTTAAACATTTTAACATTTTAACCTTATCCACATAAGCTCACTTCGAGAGATCTGCTTTCACTTTCGAAAATAAATAAATAAATTAATTAATAAAAGGCCATTTAGGAACATCCGGAACACTGTCCCAAAGAAACTCATCTAATTTTCTTTTTCCTGACTAACAGAAAGCCTACATGTGATGAAAGCTACTTAACATTTTGAAACAAACAAAATAACACCACAGCATGTTGATTTTGTTCTTACTGGACATGGAAGTGTAAAAGGCGAACGTCTTGAGGCTGGTGAGTTCTTTGCCTCTGGTTTGCTCCACGTTGTCACAGAAAATATCCTCCCAGGCGTAAAGCTTCAGCAGCTTTATACCTTTTAGGATCTCTGTAGTCTTTTTCAGCCGATCTGTGGAGTGTTCCTAAAAACAAAAAACAAGATCATGAAATAAAATACAGACTGCAGTTAAGGTCACTTTTGTTCTTTAACTTGTGTATTTAATGAAGAGGTTTAATAAAAGCAGAAAAAGTCACAACAGTTAGATTAAGTGGCTTACTAGTGAGCTTTTCTGTGTGTCTGCCAGTTTTGTAGCTATGCGGTACTGAACTGGAGCCAACAGAACGATGACCGAGGCTCCGACCAAGGCGCTCCACCCCAACAAGTAGTAGAGCAGAATCACTCCCATCACAATCTGAAACATAAAAACATCCCTGAAGTGGATTCATGACATCTGAGCCCATTAACCCTTTGACATTCCAGCTCATAAAACGCAAAGTATTACTACTGAATGAAATCTTCTCGATGTATGTAAAGCAAATAATACTGTAAACATACTCTCAATATTAACATCCTAGGGCAGAGCAAAAAAATAAAAATAATAAAATAAAAATAAAAAACACACAAACCCCAAAAACCAAACATATCCCCCCACCCAACAACTCCCAATTAATGTTGAAAGCTGTAGTTTTGTGTACCTGTACAGGCATGGCCCAGAGGTTGGGACACAGGAAGAGGAACCACATCAGTTGGTTGGTCTCTATGGCAACCAGGTTGTTGATTTGGCCCAGCGTCATCTCCCCCATCGACATGTTGGAGGTGGACAGACGCAGAATTTTGTTGTAAATCATCGCCTTATTAGTGGGACACAAAAGAAAGATGTCATTTGAAATAATGGTAAATGGACTGTACTTATATTGCACCTTTCTATCTAGATTCTCAAAGTGCTTTACAACACAATCTGTGCCTCATTTACCCATTCATACAGCACTCTACTAGATTTACAGTATACAAAGCTAATCTGAATTTGTAGACTAATCAGAGCTTTAGATCACATTCGTACACCGATGGGACACACATCAGAGACAATGAGAGGTTCAGTGTCTTGCCCAGGGACACTTCAACATGTGACTGCAGGTGGAATCCAACCCCCAACTCTCCCACCGGAGTGCGACTGCTCTAACCACTCATCCATAGCTGTCACATAAACAAGATTAGGATAACATTGACTCCTGGGTCTCAACATTTTTGAATCCTCTTCATGGCCTTAACTTTTTGCACAGCTTTCGCTCGCATGCAAACATCTTAATCACACTCATGTCCCAAAGAGAATTTATAAAATATCTCATGAACCACCGAGTGAATTTTAGTAAAACTCACTGGATTCACATCCACAAATTATTCCCTTTTGGTGTTTTTTTGGGGTACTCCAATTTCCTCTCACAATATGCATGTCATGCTAATTGGAGTGTCTAAACTGTGAGTGTTGGCATCTATGGTTGTCCATCTTGTGCTGAGTCTGTGATGCTGGCAATATGTTGAGGATGTACTCTGCATCTCCTTCAGTAACGGCAAATACGCACCAGCTTCTCACAACTCAGTGCATATAGAAAAAGTATGGATAAATTGGCCATAACTGATTACTATAGTCTATGTATAATTCCCAACTGATGTCATATTTCCTACATTTGGGCACTTTCTGTCATCCCGGTAGGAAAAAATAATCAAAAGCAGCTTTCCATGTCAGTGAATCATTTCTCAGTGTACATTTTCTACTGATGTGGTTACAAATAGCACATGATTTATGAGGCTAGGATCATGCTAGGCTGTGATTGTGAATGTTCATTTAGATCTTAACGAGAACACAGTGGACTTTGGGTGAAATATGTGAATTTACAGACATGCTTCAATTCAATGCACACAATGTAGTTCAGTTTCAATATGTCCTCACTGAAGCACTGGTTGTCTGTCTGACTCCAGCATAGCTCATTGCACATGCTTTCATGAATAAATTCACTACAAGCAGTTGTGTCCTGGGCTTTATTGGAGGAGTTCAGTGACATTC
>JBBPBX010006622.1:55763-67920 GCA_038048925.1 Garcialebias charrua
CAGCCACTGGCCAAAAGGATGGCCCAGCACAGAAGATCAACATCATCAGGTCAGGACTCTGTGGTCTACACTCATCTCCAGGCCAGCGGTCACTCTTTCAGGGATGAAGATGTTCACATCCTTGATAGAGAGGAACGATGGTTTGAGAGAGGAGTAAAGGAGGCCATCTTTGTGAAAAGAAACCGTCCATCATTAAACAGAGGTGGAGGCCTCCGGGTTCAACTGTCCCCCTCTTACAATGCTGTTATTGCTAGTATCACTCAGCCCTCTGTGAATAGCAAACAACCATCAGGGTGCTAACGATCCATCGTTAGGCTGATGGTCCTCCTTGATCATGTGAGCAGCTGGTTTTGGCTGTCAGCAGCAAACTGGTTGATCCACTGTGAGAGGGTGCTATTTATAAGACTGAGCTGAATACAGCTTCTCAGACTGAGGAAGTCTTTCGGACGAAAGACGAAACGTTTCTACTGGTTTTTTTTTGCTTTTTTTTGTTTTGTTTTTTCGAATGTCCAGAGGACCAGACTTAGCTTTTTTAGAATACGGCAAAATGTTTGGAATTCCTTCCCCAAACATGTGGAAGAAGACGCTGCAGTCAGATGAAAGTAAAACTGAACCCTTGGCTCATCAAAGACAACGTTGTACACAAACATAGCACCTCTTATATTGTGAATACCATCCCCACTATGAAGCATGGTGGTTACATCATGCTGTAGGGTGGGATTCAACAGCAAGGACTGGGCAACCATGGTCAGAGAAAAGTACCACGTACGGCACGTTATATGACCATAGGCAAAACATTATACAGGAATGAAGCTATCTATAGCCCAGACATTGTTTTAACTTTGACCTTGATTTGTGACCTTGACCTTGAAGCTGAGGTAATTAAAAGAGTACATGACACTCTCTAGTGATGGTGAATATAATTTTTGCTAGACTATCTTGAGTGGATAACAAATTATGGGCCTGACAAGAGAAAATATATGAATGTGTGGAGGCTATACCGTTGTACTCCCGCCTTTGACGGGCGCATAAAAAGAAGGGTGGTGTGAAGGAGATAAATTCTTGAACTAGTTGGAGACTTGAAGCGGGAATGGAGGTTCACCTTCCCTTAAACACTGCTGCTTCTACATCCCAGTGGTTTAAATCAAATGTTCTGGAATACAGGAAAAAAGATAGCCCAGACATTGTTTTAACTTTGACCTTGATTTGTGACCTTGACCTTGAAGCTGAGGTAATTAAAAGAGTACATAACACTGTCTAGTGATGGTGAATATAATTTTTGCTAGACTATCTTGAGTGGATCACAAATTATGGGCCTGACAAGAGAAAATATATGACCATGTCAAACAATCAGGCCAACTAAGAATCTCTGGTTGGATACAAGTGGTGCCAATCCAACTTGAAGGAGCTGGAGCTGTTTTGTCATGAAGAATGGCCAAACTTTCTAGTGCTAAACTCTTGCATATGAATTGTATTGTATTGAACGCCTTTTTTGACAACCCCCTAAGATTTCTTTTAAATTCCAGGTTGTAAGACAACCTGGAACGTGACGCTTGGCAGTCTTTTCCTCAGCAGCAAACTAACACCAAGTGTGAGGTGAGTAAGGAATGTTCCACGTCACTCTGAAATGCAACCCTGCTCTGCTTTCTATCTCAGCTACCCATTATACCCTCTTAAACCCACCTGGCAACAGTATAACAACGTCCAGCCAGAGTGAATGAAAACAGCCAGTCATTAAAAAAATGCACTTGCTCTGTTTCTCCTTCAAGCCCCGACATTTGGAGGAGGTTGGCATGAAGTACGGAGTCGTTGATGAGCTCTACCAGCTCTGCTGTTCTTTTGCCAACCCTCTGTAGGAGCGTCTGGTTTCTTTCTGTCTGCTTCATCCTCTTTAATGTGATGACAGGAGGAAATGTGTTGAGCCACAACTTATGACTCTTTTTGATCATTTTGAGTTATGACGACACTGGCGTGAATTAGGATTACTGTACACAACAAATCAAAAGTGCATGAATAATGATATACAGCAGACCCCTGAAACAAGCAGGGGTTATGTTCTTAGAGCACCCACGAATTGTGAAAAGCATCAGAATCGATTTATCAAGTACATTGGCATAAACAAGGAATTTGCTTTGTGGTATGGGTGCTACACAAACATTTTAAACTAAATCAAAAAATTCACAAACTCAAAAATATAGACGTCCGATCCACACACAGAACCTGGCTGGGGAGGGTTTGTTGCGTGCATTGCATCAGCACAAGAAAGAACATAAGCTGGTGAAGATTCTCAGTCGTCCAGGCCATGATAGAATCAAAAAAGGCGTTCAATACAGAAACAACTGGACTTTATTTGTAACAGAAAACGTTTCGCTTCCCATCCGGGGATCCCATCCCGGATCCCCATCCCCGGGGATCCGGGGAATAAGAAGGAACGTTCACACCAACTAGGATGGATGAAGTAAACGCAGAGAAAGGGAATAGAAGGCTTACAGTTCAGAGGTTCACTGTCCTAACAAGACACCAGCCACAGTTGATGTAAACACAGATGCCTTCACCTTTCGCATTGTCAGACAGCTCCATGATCTGGTCCACTGTGAGGAGCTAGAAGTCCAGGACTAAATAATAAATGTAAAAATTAGGGATGTCTTGAGCTGAACGTACGTATCGGATCTCTGTTGGCTGTATGGGTTTACAGTCCCTGAGCCATAATATGGCTGCCTGCTGTAAAAAGTGATGTAACGTACCAATATGACTGAGGTAGTGTTGTGTTCAAGACTACCTAACCCAAGACCAAGTCAAGACCAAGTCCAGAGTGTATCGAGACCGAGACAAGACCAAGACTTTTAGTGTCAGAGACCAAGACCAAAGGAAGGCGAGACTGTCAAGACCAAGACCAGAGTGTATTGAGACCAAGACAAGACCAAGGCTTCAAATAAAATAAAATATAAAGTTTTATTATAAAATATTTTTCTAATAAAAGTTACATACTGCAACTTTGTTTGCTTTTGAATGAATATATCAGCTTTTATACAAATTTCAAAGCTACATAACAAAGAAAGCAGACATTCAGTGGCCTAACTTCATGTGATTCAACAATAAAATTACACAACTGTTAAATTGAAAGCAGTTTCATCACATGCCAAGTCTTGAAAACCTGCAGTGGCAAAACTCTTCATAAGTACAAACTCAAGACCAAGGATAACCATATAGTTGCATTAGTTACAAGTATATTCTTTGTGATTTAAATAGGCAAATTATAACTGATTAGACAATCACTTCTCTTTTTCTTGGAGTGACCAGTGTTGCCAGATAGAGTTGAGGTTTTCCAGCCCAAAAATCTGTTAAAAACCATCATATCAGAAAAAAATCTGCCCAATCAATATATTGTTACAGTATATTTACTGTTTGAACAAGAACACACATCAGTACAAGCCTAGATGACATAATAATAAGTGGCAAAATGCAACAGTCCAACAAAAATCTTCCCAGAGTTCACAGCAAAATCAGAATGAAAACTGCCCAACTGGCAGTAAACTGCCCAATCTGGCAACACTGGAAGTGACGTGTGCGAGTGAAAGGGAGTGGGCGTGACAGCGATAACAAAAAATGTATTTAGCAATGAGTCACATTATTGCTTGGATCTGAACCAGTACGTTTTGCATAAAAAACAAAAAACAAATATGTTAACAAATAAACTGGACAATATTCTGGCAGTTTAGTGATATTTCCACAGTTGTGGTCTTGACTGGTCTTGAAATAAAATCCCGAGTCCTCAATGTCCGAGACCGAGACAAGACCGAGACCAAATGCGGTTGAGCCTGAGACAAGACTGAGACTATCAAAACGTGCTCTTAAGACCGGTCTCAAGACCAAGACCGGTCTCAAGTACGGTAGTAAAACACTAGACAAGAGGTATGAAGTATTTTAAAATACAAAACATCCCCTGTTGCCAAGAGATTTAATAGTGAATGTTTGTAGTTTTCGAGATGTGTGTTTTTCTAGACTAGAATTGAACAGGGAATATAGTAAACCTTATGAGTAGGAAAAACACTGTGTGGAAGAGCAGCTTGTTTTTTCTGTCTGAAGCAGTGCAGATAGATGAACCCTGCGAGTGGAGGGAGAAACTTTTAATCACTACCAGGTACATTAGCAGAGTCAGGGCATGGCCATTGGTGGCCTTGGCCACCATAGATTAATCTTCGAGGGCTACTCCAATCATTTGAAGAAACTTTACTTTTAAGCAATATAAAAACTATATATTTGGACAGATATTATACCCATTCTACATAACCTCCATTGGCTTCCTGTCACCTACAGTATTCAGTACAAAACTGCTCTCATTACACACCAATGCTTACACGGAACTTCACCTGACTATCTAAAGGACATTCTTGCACCATATTCATCCACCCGGTCTCTACGATCACAGAACAGTAATCTACTTCACATTCCACGAACCAAATTAAGGACCATGGGAGACCGGGCATTCTGTGTGGCTGCCCCCCGCCTATGGAACTCCCTCCCTGACTACCTGAGAGCTCCACAGTCACTGGTTGACTTTAAACAAGGCTTAAAGACCTTTCTTTTTAAGCGAGCCTACTCTGCCTCCACATGATTTTATCTTTGTTCTTAGTTGATATTATCTTTTTTTTTTTATCTTTGATTTTAGTTGCACTTTGTAGCACTTTGAGATTTTTGTTAATGAAAAGTGCGTTATAAATTAAATTCATTATTATTATTATTAGATAGTATAGTTCATTCAAGTGATAGAGGTGGCCAGTTTACTTAAATTGTATACAGTAAATGGTGGTGGCCATTTTGAATTTTGAGATGGCAACCCAATTTTCAAAAAGGAATCTTGGTTTTGTCTAAATGGAGCCACGCACCAAGAAAAGACGATGCCGTTTGCTTATTTTTCAAGAAATTCAGCTCACAAGGTTTATATACAGTATATACATATATATGGCAGCAGCAATCTAAAATTAAACAAGCTCCACACCAGAATGGTAGTCGGTCCATCACTTTGAAAAAAAAAAAGTTTTCTCGCTCAAATGCTCGGATGGACGAACAGAGAAACGTAGGCTATTTCCAAGTTCCCCGTTTTGCTCTGTGATGGGGACAATATAGCCGCTTAACAGCTACTTGTAGCATTTTTGACTTGGGAATATCTTCTTTTAGAATTTTTATTCTTAGAATCATTTTATATTAAATAGTAGCAGCCAATGGTGTCACATACTCTTCTCTGATCCGAGTCCCACCTGTCCAAATCTTGGTCTATCTGAAGATACAGTATCTTCACATCAGAAACATCAAGCTCTCCTCCTGTGGTTTCCACCTCAGAGGAGCCCAGTGATGCTGCACCAGGACTAAATGAGGCACCAGCAGATCCTGCTGCATCTCATTCAACTGATAATTTATGAGTCTCCTTTAGAGTTTTACAGAATAAGCTCCTATTTGGCTACAAACAAAATGTAAACCACTAACGGAGTAATACAAGACTTGCAAACCCACGTTCATCTTGTCCGCTGACGCAACTTCATCTTTAGCATCCAGGTTGTGCACGATGCCGGAGATGCAGAGAGGTCCTGCGAAGCCTAGCAGGTCGGCCAGGTAACGAAAGGTGCTGCTGAGCAGGATGGGACGGCCAAATGCTCGATACATGGAGCGCCACATGGACAGGGATCTATCCGGGTCCTCAGGTGTCTGCGCAGCAAGAGGTAAAAAGAAAACAAGTGAAGCATTAGTTTAATTAGGAAAATCAATTTAGATGACCCTAAAATAAAGTTACCCTTTGTCTGAGCTCACCCTTTGATCCTCGTAGGCGTCTTTGAGTCGCAGGTAGTTGGTGAGGGCTCTCATAGCGATGGGCAGCTTGCCGATCTTCTTCAGCTCTATCGGCCTCTTATGGGCTCCGATAATGAGAGGATTCATCCACCAATACGTTGCCTAGAAATGTGACAATACCTGCTGTTTTCTGTGACTACATACCAAGAACACCTTTGATAAAACATGTCAGTGTTGCAGTTTAGTTTTATCTTGTTTAAATTATATTTGGTTTAACCTTTTTTGGTCTTGGTCTTAACACAGTGAGGAGAATCTACCTTAGAGAGCAGGTTGACAAATGGCTGCAGGAAGCGAACCCCCAAATCCTGTAAATCCTCTGGTGGTTTCACCTTCTGAGGGTTGGTAAAGAATACATACTTCTACAAAAACACACAGGGAAAAAGAACATCTCAGTGTAAAGGAAATAAAAGCAATCACGTTGGTTTGAAGATGGTAACAAACCCTGACGCGGATGACGTTGATCTCCACGGCCATCAGGAGTCCATACAGGATCACCAACAGAGCGGTGATGCAGAACCTCAGGTGCCGCGGTCCAACAGAGAAATCCGCAAACTGCCACAGCTTGATGGACTTTGTGATGAACGCCAACACCCAGTAAATGAAGAGCACTGTGACAAAAAGTCAAATAATGTCATGTTTCTACCTCTTCATGCCATGATCTACTCCTCTGTCACTCTGCACTCTCAGCTCACCAGCCCTGATTCACTGCACCTGTTCTGATCCATATTTAAGGACTCCTCTCACCACTCCAATCTGCCAGATTATCAGACCTTCTTTGTATCTGTTATCCAACCATCACGTTTCATGTTCACGCCTTGTTTTTTTGTTTTTTTTTTACCTCACGCCTCTGATTTAACCGTTTTGCCTGCTCCCTGTCTGCTCTCGTCTTGCTGTTCTGACCCTGTCGCTGATTACTTCTTCTGGACCACGGGCCTCAAATTTTAGATGGCCCCTTTGGATTTTTTTTTGGATTTCTGAATCCCTGTGCTTGACCCTCCACCGTTGAACCTGGAACCACAGCTCTGCCCTGCAGCTGCACTTCACCCAGTGACGGTGACGTCGTCACTTCATACGCTGACAGGTGGCTCTCAACCTACCCACCTGTGTAGACTTACTCCTTCCAGCAGCTGCATGTCAATAAAATTGTTGGTTGTTTTACACAATGTTTGCTCAAAAACTAAATATCTGGGTCACTACATCACTGACCAGCTATGTGATGATGATGACATTTATCGACAGTGTCACATGTTGTACGCCCAGGCAAACATTCTGAGGAGGAAGTTTCACATGTGCACTAATGAGGTAAAAATATGTTTGTTTAAAGCTTACTGTACATCCTTGTATGCAGCTCCTCTGTGGTGTAAATTTAAAAAAGCTAGCATGCAGAAGCTTAAGGTTGCTTATAATGACTCCCTGAGAATTCTACTTAAGAAACCAAGGTTCAGCAGTGCAAGTGAAATGTTCTGTAATGCACATGTAATGCACATGTAATGCACATGTAATGCACATGTCAGAACGTTTCAGGCACTCATGAGAAATTTGATGTACAAGTTTATGCGTCGTTTGTGCAGCTCCATGAACAGTCTTATTGTAACGTTTTCACATCCCTCTGTCAGTACGCTAAGATACCAGTCGGCTCTGTGGAATCATTGGTACGCAAGTCTCTTATAAGATTTTATTTTTTAATTATATATATTTTTATTCTTTTTATTTTTTTCGGTATGTGTTGTGTGTGTTATGTTTTTTTGTGGACCACGAGTCTGTCGAATAAAGTTGATGATGATGATGACACTCTTTTTGTCTGGCTATATTTTAAATCCAAAAACTCAAACCCTGACAAATAATTGAACATTAAAAGGGCTGTTGCTGCAAAACACTGTGGGGTGTATTTAACCTTTTCACAGAGAAATAAAAGCTCCTAACGTTGTTTTTTTGTGTCCATGTAATTTGCAGATGTAATCATGCTTTGCTCCACGTAGACAGGTTTGAATGCTCTTACAAACTAAGAAATACAAAACTAATTAAATGAAGGCTAATGCAAAAAAAAAAAGGAATGCTATAAATCTTAATTTTTATTTTTACTGCATGTTTTGTCTCTGCAACAAATTTATATAGGTTATACAGTATATACATGTGTTTTTCAACACATTTAAAAAAAATTGGAAAGTTTCATTTTATCATTACGCAACACATAAAAGTCACTTTTTGTACAGCTATTGTTGTACCAATAATCCTGTAAACACATTTTCCTGCACAGATCTTGGATAAAATGTGAGTTTGAAGAGAGTTTGTGAGAATCATGCAGGCAAAAATGAGGATTGTTTTTATTAATATGTCAATGTTTTTCTAATTAGCCATATCAAAAGCTGCAAAATTATACAGTTTGCTGAAATTTGGTAAATTGTCACATAGCAACAAGCTAGTTTTGTTTATGAGAGTGGATGGTTTGAAAACTCAATTTTTATTGTTCTGCCGTGACATCATAGAGACTTACAGCCCTATATTTGAAAATGAAGAATTCCCAATCTTCACAGTGACACCAAATATCATAAAAAGGGATTTCCCAGTTGGTAGAGCTGTTGGCTCTCAGGGAGAAAGTTACTGGATCAAATCCTGGCATCCTTTTTGGGTGCAGTTTGTATGTTCTTTCTGTGCATGTGTGGGTTTTCTCCTCCCACAAACCAACAACATGCATGTTAGGCTTACTGATTAAAGTCCTTAGGTGTGAGTGAGAGAGTGAATGGTTGTTTGTCTCTGTGTCCCTGTGATGGACTGGAGACCTGTCCAGTCTGTTGGAGTCAGTCTCCCCACCATCACAGACATTTACACCTCCAGATGCAGGAAAAGAGCCACCTGCATCATGAAAGACCTCACTCACCCAGCACACTCACTCTTTGTCCCACTCCCCTCAGGACGGAGGTTGAGGAGCATCAAATGTAGAACCACTAGACTGAGGAACAGCTTCTACCCTGAGGCTGTTAGACTCATGAATAAATAAATAATAAGAATAAACACTGCAAAATATCACATCATGCTGATGCTGATCTGTTTTCTTGTTGCTGTGTTCATCTGTGACCATCTGCTCATACAGACTCATGTTCGTGCTGCTGTTTATAATGATGTTTTTCCACTACATTAGGGCTTAGTGTATTACTAGTTGATGTTTCTCTTAGTTAATTCTAGATGTTATTACTGTTTTTCTCTTGCATTTGTTGTTGGATGTAACTGGGACCCCGTGTACATAATCTCGTTTTCATCACATGTACCACATGCGGTGCAAATGACAATAAAGACTCTCTGACTCTGACTCTGGCTCTCTGTCCATGGTGTACCCTGCTGCTCAAACAGTGACTGCTAGATATGGACACCAGTGACCCCAAAAAGAAGAAGTGGGTAAAAAATTAGGGATAAATGGATGGATGGATAAAATTATGGATGATGGATAGATAAAGTGATGGATGGATGGATGGATGGATGGATGGATGGATGGATAAATTGATGGATGGATGAATGGATGGATGGATAAATTGATGGATGGATGAATGGATAAACTGATGGATGTATACATACATACATGCATCAATGCATACATACATACATACATACATACATACATACATACATGCATACATACATACATACATACATACATACATACATACATACATGCATCAATACATACATACATACATGCATACATACATGCATACATGCATGCATGCATGCATGTATGCATGCATGTATATGTACATGCATGCATGCATGCATGCATGTATGTATGTATGTATGTATGTATGTATGTATGTATGTATGTATGTATGTATGTATGTATGTATGTATGTATGTATGTATGTATGTATGTATGTATGTATGTATGTATGTATGTATGTATGTATGTATGTATGTATGTATGTATGTATGTATGTATGTATGTATGTATGTATGTATGTATGTATGTATGTATGTATGTATGTATGTATGTATGTATGTATGTATGTATGTATGTATGTATGTATGTATGTATGTATGTATGTATGTATGTATGTATGTATGTATGTATGTATGTATGTATGTATGTATGTATGTATGTATGTATGTATGTATGTATGTATGTATGTATGTATGTATGTATGTATGTATGTATGTATGTATGTATGTATGTATGTATGTATGTATGTATGTATGTATGTATGTATGTATGTATGTATGTATGTATGTATGTATGTATGTATGTATGTATGTATGTATGTATGTATGTATGTATGTATGTATGTATGGATGGATGGATGGATAAACTGATGGATGGATAGATGGATGAATAGATAAACTAATGGATGGATGGATGGATGGATGGATAGATATTCATCTATCCATCCATCATCCATCCATCCATCCATAGATAAACTGATGAATGGATAGATGGATTATTGGATAAACTGATGGATGGATGGATGGATGATGATGGATGGATGGATGATGATGAATGGATGATCGATGGATAAATGAATGGATAAACTGATGAATGGATGGATAGATAAACTGATGGATGGATGGATGGATGGATGAATGGATAAACTGATAAATGGATGGATGGATGGATGATAAACTGATGGATGGATGGATGGATGGATAAACTGATGGCTGGCTGGATAAACAAAGGGATAGATGGATGAATAGATGAACTGAAGGATGGATGGATGGATGATGGATGGATGAATAGATAAACTAATGGATGAATAGATAAACTAATGGATGAATAGATAAACAAATGGATGGATGGATGGATGGATGGATGGACAGATGGTTTTAAAATATTTCTTTATCAATCCAGTAATCCTCAGTCGGGTCATCTGGACAGTTTCTTTTTTTTATAAACGTGTTTCACCCTCCATCCAGAGGATTTCATCAGTCAGAGGAGTTACAGCAAACTTAAGGTAAGGTTACTGCTTTGTGGGGAAACAGTTTGCTGGAACTCCTCTGACTGATGAAATCCTCTGGATGGAGCGTGAAACGTTTCTATAAAAGATAAACTGTCCAGATGACCCGACTGAGAATTATTGGATTTGGTACCTGGATGATTAAGCATGAACTCTCTTTTCTTTGTCAATATTTCAAAGGAACCTGAAACTACAGCTGTTCTTGGGAAACAAACAGCCAGTAGACAAAGAGTCTTTATTTTAGCTTTAGCTGCCATGCTGTGTTTTTAGTATGAGCAGGTTAAAACTGTCAACATGATCCAGTCTGGGTTACTTCTTCAAGGATGGACAAAAGATTTGACAACAACACAGACTCGTGCAGCCATCTTCATCTTACCCAGCAGCAGTTTGGGGAAGTTGGACGTCTCTATGTTGTGGTAGTAAACCACCGATGTCGTGGCTGCTATGAACCCTATGAACGCTGGCATGAACAGGTGGAGGTGGTTGTGGCCCATTACGCTACAGAAAGACAAAATAAAATGACAACTAAGAAATATCCAAAATGAAGCTGCGGACACTTTCAGAAAGAGTTTCAGAGAGTTTACAACCTGGACACTTACTTATAACATTCTCACAACACATGCATATACAGTATAGGGTCTGGAGTGGGAACATGGTGGCATATAGGTGGTGGGATGTATTATCATTCTCACCTCCGGGACCTGTGCCCACTCTCATATGTACGTAGACATTTAGGGTTCTGGGGAGGGGGTGGGTCTGTGCCGGTCGCTGCCTCATTCCCCCCCATTTCAAACACACTACAGGGAGTCCCCGACTTACGAACGAGTTCCGTTCCTACGCACCGTTTGTAACTCGAAAATTCGTAAGTCGGAACGCATAACACGTGTCGTTCGTAAGTCCGGATTTTTGGTCGTAAGTCGGAAAAATGTATGCTAACGCTGCGCCGCACACCCGTTTATCGACATGAGACTGAACAAGTGTACATACTGGTTCATAAACATGCACATAACTTTATTTACAAACGGTTAGCTAACACACTTTCATTTAAAACACATACCAGTGCTGTATTTACTGTACAGCTGTACTGTTCGTAAGTCTGGAACGTCGTAAGTCGAGGACTACCTGTATATAACAACAGGCATTAACACTTTATTTGAGTGGGAGGAGGAAGGAGTGATTCTGATGATTCTGAGTGCCACAATGACGAACAGGACAGAGAAAGAGTTTCTGAGGACTCACTTGCTGGCCACAAGGCCTTCTGTGAACTCGCACACGTGGACAAACAACAGCAAGAAGGTGAGGATCCACCTCATGTTGTGGCCGGGGAAATGGAGCCACGTGTTGTGGTGGATTTGCACCTTGGAGCTCTGACTTCC
>JBBPBX010006623.1:0-15414 GCA_038048925.1 Garcialebias charrua
TTAACAACTGAGAGCTGATCCAGTCCCAAAGACTGCAGGTGGGTAAGGTAACACACACACACACACACCCGACACACACACACACACATGAAATGGGTTGGTTTGGGCACATTAATGCTTCGTATATGAACCAAGTAAGTCTCATGCTAAAGTTCGGCTCCATCTCTGCCAAGACTGAAGGTAAGAAAAACAACAAGCCTGCACCAGAAACCTGCAGTCTGACAGTGGGACCAGTATAGAATTTAGGAAGTATAGCACTCACCCCCATCCTGATGAAGTGCTTCGAACTGCTAG
Source organism: Garcialebias charrua (assembly GCA_038048925.1). NCBI lineage: Eukaryota > Metazoa > Chordata > Actinopteri > Cyprinodontiformes > Rivulidae > Garcialebias > Garcialebias charrua. Next base: position 295 of record JBBPBX010006623.1, read on the forward strand.
TCATGAAAAGCTTGAAATCTGTCCTCCCTGCCTCCCTGGATCCCTTCCAATTTGCATATCGGCCTAATCGTTCAACCTACGATGCCATCTCCTCTGCCCTCCACACAGCTCTCACACATCTGGACACGAAGAACTCTTATGTTAGAAAGCTGTTCATTGACTTCAGCTCGGCATTCAACACCATCATCCCCCAACAGCTCATCCTTAAACTGGACAGTCTGGGGCTGAACACCTCAATGTGTAACTGGCTGCTAGACTTCCTGACTAGGAGACCACAGGCAGTACGGGTCGGCAGTAATGCTGCGTTCCAGTTGTCCTCGGAGGTCGTAATTACGAGCTTCCGAGCAGTAAATATGAACTGGAACGCTCCCTCAGGTCGTAATTACAACTCGTGAACTCTGTGTAGCCGCACGGCACCCGAGATCTCCGAGATCATCGTTTCAAGATGGCTGCTCCTCGCATCAACAGTGAGTGAAATAGTTACTTTTTACTCTTTTTCGCAGCTACCACAGTCCAAACATATAAACTTATCAAAACGTTCAAATAAGAAAATTGTGCCCATCTTTATTTTACAAAAAAAAGTATTTTGACTTTGATAGCAGCAACATATCTTTAAAAGCGAGGACTGGAACAATAAAATGATGTAAAAGTATAAGTACTGTACTCTTATTTTGACAGGATGCTTTGTGGTAACTTTTTGCTTAGATCTGGTAACTCAGGCCTACTAATAACAAATGTATTAACAAATATGAATTCCTTGAATGAATAAAACTTATTTGGATATGTACGGTAAACTGAAAATAATTACTTAAACACTCATTTTAAACACAACAGCCTCGACTTCTTAATATACCATACCATACCATTTTATTTATAGAGCACTTTAAACAGCGACAAGGCCAACCAAAGTGCTGTACAAACAAACAACAGACAACACACAACAATGAAGTACAAAAAATAGACATAAGAACATCGCAGATCATAAATAAAACGACCAAACACAGATCAGCTGGTGTTGAAAGCGACAGAATAGTAATGGGTCTTTAGATGGGATTTGAAAACCGAGAGGGAGGGGGCATGTCTGACGAGCAGAGGTAACTCGTTCCAGAGTCTTGGTCCTGCTACAGAGAAGGCCCTGTCACCTCTGCGTTTAAGACGAGTCTGTCAAAAGTACCTGGTCAGAGCACGTGGTGGGGCATATGGGTGTATCAAATCAGAGAGATAGGCCGGGGCAAGACTGTTCAGCGATTTGTAGACATACAGTAGAATTTTGAACTGGATACGAAGATGAACCGGTAGCCAGTGCAGGGAGGCCAAGACTGGCGTAATGTGCTCTCTTTTGCCTGTACTAGTTAAAACTCGGGCTGCTGCGTTCTGGACCAGTTGTAATCTTGCAATGGTGGTCTGACTGATACCAAACAGGAGTGAATTGCAATAATCAAGCCTAGATGTAATAAATGTTATACAGTACTGTCTCCAGGTTATTTTTGGATAATATGGGCTTCAGCTTGGACAGTCACTCAGCTGGAAAAAGCAAGATTTAACAATCACATTTACTGACTGTTGAGTTTCATGGAAGGATCCATTATCACTTCCAGATTTGTGACTTTTATTTTTTCAGACAGGGCTAGAGCAGAAAGAGCAGTGGTTCGTGATTGTGTCATTGGGAGGGAACAACATGGCTTCAGACTTCTTTTCATTGAAACTTAAGAAATTTAAAGCCATCCAGTCCCTGATCTCACCCAGGCAGTCGAGCAGAGGTTGGATAGAGGATGTGCTATTATTTCTTAGAGGGAAGTAGATTTGACAGTCATCGGCGTAGAAGTGGAAAGGTATGTTGTGTTTCCGGAAAATAGCACCGAGTGGCAGTAGGTATAAGGAGAATAGGAGAGGACCCAGGATGGACCCCTGCAGAACCCCCCATTTAAGTGCCGCCACTGCAGAACTAAAATTGTTGATGGACACACAAAAGGATATGTTGGAGAGTATAGGATCTGAACCAATTGAGGACTGACGCTGTGATGCCCACCCACCGCTCCAACCAAGCAATGAGGATCTCATGGTCGATGGTGTCGAAAGCGGATGTAAGGTCCAATAGGACAAGCAGCACAGAGTCAACAGTGTCTGTGGATAGGAAGATGTCGTTAAAAACCTTCAGTAGGGCAGTTTCAGTGCTGTGGAGGGATTTGAAGCCAGACTGGAATAGCTCGGGGATAGTGTGATCCTCCAGGAAGCACTTCAACTGGGACTCGACAATTTTCTCTAGAAGTTTAGATACAAATGGGAGTCTGGAGACAGGCCTATCACATATGATCTGCCTCTTTAAGTACAGTAGTTCCACTTCTACTCTTAAAAAAATCTCCACCCCTAAAAGAGTGGTGGAGGTGAGCGTCGAGCTAATTTACTCAACCGTAACTTCACATTAATGCATTCAGGCACTGTAGTTCTTTACAGTAACGATAATGATATGTTTAAACAGCCTCTGTGCGTCGACAACGGCTCGCTAAACGGGTGTGAGGCGGCATTGTTGTTGTTTAGCACAGTACTCGTTTTAGCTGTTCAGTGTTTATCATTAACTCAGTAACACATTTCGTACTTTACAGTGATTATTATACGATAAGTCGCCTAATAATTAGAGGGTGTTTCTAAGCGGTTTGTGTTTTCTAAAGAACGTGATTGTTGTGTTGATGATGTAGCTGCGTCGGAGACCTGCAACCTCGTTGTTCTTTGTTCACCTTTACATGTGTTTTTAGCTAGTAAACTAATGTTTTGCACCATAAACTGTTTTTAAAAGATCTATCAAGATTTATCTTGGCTTGTCAGGGTGGGAATCCAGTTTAACATAATCAATTATTTAGTTTAAAAAAAAAATGCAAAACTTGAAACCCAAACCATCCTGTTCATCCACAGCTGTGTGTGTCTGTGTGTTGGTGTGTGTGAGACAGTGAAAATCGAGCTTATTTATTATTGTGGGTTAGTTTTGTGAGTTACTGCTATGATGTGATTTGTTGTTAACCATGTGTATATTTCTTTGCAGTTTATGTGGACATGGATGCGAAGATGTTCCTGGACCCAAACAGACAAACCTGTTTCCCTGGTCCCTTGTTCCAGAGGAATGGTGACTCCTTGACATATTTTATGGATGAAAATCTAACTGTACACGTCCAGTTAGTGCAACTCAACGACTCTACAGCAGTATTGTATTCTCTGCATGTGCCAGCTGCTACTGGAAGTGTCTTTATGGGTCCAACATTCCTAATTATGATTTTTTTTGTAGTTAGTAATTTTGATTTAGTTTTAGCTGGTAGCTCATTTTACCGAGATCTCAGACCTACCTCAAATTGTACCTGTGCCTTGTTGTCAAACAGTACTTTATTAAAAACAATTTGAAATAACAAATGCACAAATTCTTCTGTCTTACTTCACAATAAGCGTGGTTTTTCATTAGAATAAAGGAAAGGAGGTAATGAAAAGAAACTATTTAGAATAAAAGTAAATTCATTGTAAAAGAGGAACACCTCTGGTATAAAAACACGACAATTTGTCATGATGCACTGAATAGTTTTTCATTAATGTTGTTGGAAACCGATGTACTTGCAGATAAACTAGTGCTATTTGTTTTAGCCTTTCCTGTACTTCATGCATTTCACACATCTTCTGTCTATTCCTGACATTCGAACAAAGTGTTTTACAGCAGTTTGTATTTAAAAAAAGGTTTTACACAGTTGTCCTAATTGATCTATAATTAAAATTGTTAAAATCAAGTACATATTATGTCTGTCTTTGAACTTGAGATAATTTCTTTCCCGACTTCTCAGATACTTTGAAACTTTTAATCAGGTGTTTTTGTTGTGGGAAACTAAGTTTTGCAGCTGGTTTTTGAAGCATGTTTTTGTAGCTGTAAAAAGTGTGTTTACCTATACCAGCTTATGTTTTTGGCGTGGTTTATCCACACTCATATAAATGACAGCGAGAGAGTGGCATGTCAGATAAACACATTTAATCATAACACTAGAACATTTTTTGACAATTTATGACAAGCTAATACAAGTACAGCATCCACACATCACAGTAACGTATACGGTGAAAGGCAGCAGCAGATAACGCTTTCTCACATGCGTTAGGCCAGGAGATGAAGGTGTGTCCCAGTGTGCAAATGGCCTTCAGTACTTCCATGATGATCCTGTGTGCTGAGGACTGCGAGACCAAATTTGTCAGACATCTCCCTGAAGCTGTTCTGGTTGGCCATGTACCACAGGAACATCAGGACCTTCTTTTCTACAGGGACTGGTGCTGCACCTGACAGTGCTCCTTCCTTATGCCTTTCTCCTGCAGCTGCATCATTACAGATGTGAACTGGGTCTTGTTGACTCTGAAATGACGCACAAACTTGTTGTCATCCATGTTCAGCATCACCTCCCATAGTCTTCATGATTATTCCATGTGTCTGTAGGTTTGTGTGTATCAGCAGCATCCTAAAATACAAAGAAATTTCAAGTTTAATAACAATTTTAACAATAAACAGTAAAACATGTCTGCTGATGCATGCTCAATAATCCAGGTAGAAAATTTTTAAAAAGCTAAGTGGTCCTCTGGACATTCAAAAAACAAAACAAAGCAAGAAAACACTTTTTTTTGTTGTTGCTTTGTTTAGTTTTTTGAATGTCCAGAGGACCACACTTAGCTTTTTTTTATGTCTGCTAATTATGCTGAGGTAGTAAAAAAGAACAGAAAAACCTCATGTTCAGCACTTTCTGACTTTATTTATCTAATGATAACTTCTGTACTGCTGCTATTTTCCTAAAAGAGATCGAATTAAAACTATAAAATAGATGTGAAAGAAGAGCCTCGATCATAATGATCAAAAATAAGCTTATTTATTTTAAAAAATACTGGTTGAAACAACATACCTGGTTAACGTTTCAAGAGCCTCAGAATTGCTCTTCAACTTCGCTGCTAATTGGTCTAGAAACCTTTTATTAATCCAACAAAGCAAGAACAACAACAGCCTTGTAGCGGGCGTCCATCTTGTTTTGGTCGTCGCTCCGACAAGCTAACTGGAACGCATTCAACTCGGAAATACCGTCATTCCGGGTTCCTAATTCCGACTTCCGATGCAACTGGAACGCAGCATTACACATCCAGCACCATCACATTGAATACAGGGGTCCCACAAGGATGTGTGCTGAGCCCCCTTCTATTCACCCTGCTAACACACGACTGCACACCATCATACAACTCCAACCACTTCATCAAGTTTGCGGATGACACAACAGTGTGTTGTGTCCTGCAATTGCATAAGATGGACAGCAGGGGAACCTCCGAGTAGGGAGAGAACAGGATGTAGAGAGGAGAGAAGAAGAAGTTGAGAAGTGTTGAATAAAGCATGGTGTTCGTAACGGAGCTACGTCTGCAGTGGTCTGATTCTACTCTTACATATTAGCAACACCACAACATTGGCGACGAGGATGGCTCTTTCTGTACCTTTGCCTGCTCCATTCATGCCGTGCCCAGGTGAACCGGCGATACCGTTTCCAACATGGCTAAAGATGTTCGACAACTACATGCTAGTAATAGCCGCATCGGGAGACGACTGGCCTGACGCTAGAAAGCGCGCGGTTCTACTCCATGCGTTGGGTACAGAAGGCCAAAGACTTTTCTACAGCCTGCCGAATACTGGGACCACGTTCGCTACTGCTATTACTGCCCTTAAAGAACATTTCGTCCCGAAGGTGAACGTCATTGCTGAACGTCACAAGTTTCGACAACGTGCACAGAGGCCGGATGAAAAGGTACAACAATTCTTAGCTTCTCTGCGTGAGTTAGCTGCCACATGTGACTTCGGAAACATGGAGGAACAAATGCTACGTGATCAACTGATAGAGCGTGTTGCTAATACTCGCATTAGAGACAGACTGTTACTCGAACCAGAGCTAACTCTCGCTAAAGCTACCACGTTGGCGCTACAAATTGAGAGTGGATTAAGAGATGCTAACGTACTTTCTGATGCTACCGCTGCTAGCATTTCTGTTCCCGTGAGGGCCGTACTTTCTGATGCTAACGCTGCTAACGCTTCAGCTCCCGTGAGGGCCGTACAAAAGCAGCCAAAGTCAAGCCGCCGCTGGGACGCGAGGAGGACGCCGCGGGACCATGCTACTTTCACGACTCAAGTTGCTGCCACTACACGCCGTTCCTGCTTCCGCTGTGGATCCTTCGACCATCTTGCTAACAACCCTGCATGCCCTGCTGCTAAAACGACATGCAACAAGTGTGGTAAAGTGGGTCATTTTTCACGTGTTTGCCGTTCGACTCAAAAGGAGGTACGTGAAGTTGTCGTTAATGAAGCCACGATTCTTTACATGAACAATGCAGTGCAAGACAAGATTCTCTGCACCGTTCAAGTGACTGTTAATGGACGAGGTACAGATGTTGAGCTGATTGTGGATACAGGCTCATCAGTGTCCATTATACCACAAGAGATCTACCACACCTACTTTTATGACTGTGTACTAACTGAACCTACATTTGCTCTTGTTACCTATGCAAAAGAGAAAATTGCTGTGAAAGGGTGCTTAAAAGCTACTATTTCTCATGATGGTATTTCTACTGAAGGTACTCTTATTGTTGTTCAGTCAGGTGCTGCCCTGCTGGGGTTAGACTTATTTCAGGCATTACAAATGAAGCTTGAGGGACGACAAATTGTTACTGCTAATGCTACTTCTCCTACCTCTATGGTTCAACCAGCTTTAACAAATACTGCTTCAGAACATTCTCCAGGAATGTCAGTTTGGGAAGTTGGTTATGCTAAAAACTTCATACATAAAATACAGATGTTGCCAAATGCTGTTCCAGTGCAAATAACTAATACTGCTCCACTTACTCCTGTTGAATTTCCTAGCAAACCATGGGAAAAAGTTGCAATAGACATTACAGGTCGGTTTGAAAATGCTAAATGGGACTGCCATTATGCTATTGTGCTAACAGACTACTACAGCTACTGTACTACTACTAATGGGGCTGCTGTGGTGTAGTGGTAATGGCAGTCGACCCCTGATCGGAAGGTTGGAGGTTCGAATCCTGCATCCGCCCACCATGTGTCGTCGTGTCCCTGGGCAAGACACTTAACCCCAAGTTGCTCCCGGAAGGTCTGGATGGCGCCTTGCAAGGTAGGCTACCACTACCGGTGTATGAATGTCTGAATGAATGGGTGGATGGCTGGTATTGTAAAGTGCTTTGGGGCTCCTCACAGGGGGCTGGAAAGCGCTATATAAATAAGCTCCATTTACCATTTACAGCAAATGGCCTGAGGTTGCATTCGCTCCTACTGTTACTACAGACGTAATAATGAGTTTCCTAACAACTGTGTTCAGTCGAGAGGGTAATCCAATGTATCTTGTTTCAGATAATGGTACTCAGTTTACTTCGCATGCGTTTAGTACTTTTCTGAGAGAGAGAGAGAGAGAGAGAGAGAGAGAGAGAGAGAGAGAGAGAGAGAGAGAGAGAGAGAGAGATACAGCACTTAAAGTCAAGTGTATATTATCCTAAAGCAAATGGTGCTGTGGAAAGGTTTAACAGAGTGCTTAAAGACTGCATACAAACAGCTGAAAGAAGTCACAGCTCATGGAAGGAAGCTGTCACTGAATTCCTTCACAACTACCGAGCTACTCCTCATGCAACCACCGGAGTTACTCCATTTGAACTACTGAGGAACAGAAAGATGCGTACCAAGTTAAACATACTCCCAGTAGAACTGAAGAGCAAAAGCCAAGCTCAAATACAACAGAGGGTGAAACAAAAGCAAAACAAAATGAAGGAATATACTGACAAGAAAATGAGAGCTAAAGTACCAACATTCAACGTGGGTGACACGGTTCGTGTTCGCAGACCGGATCACGTTTCCAAAGGATCTTCCAGATTTACAGAACCACGTACTGTAATAAAGAAAGTTGGTCCAAATACTTTCTTACTGAGTGATGGGCGCAAGTGGAATGCTTCAAAACTTGCACTCTTCCCAAAACAAATCCTACGTGCTTCAGAACAAAATGATGATACTGTACTCGATACATATGCACTGCCAGGAAATACTGATGAACCGCTTGCTGTGTTGAGAAGAAGTCAAAGAGATAGAAATGCACCAAGATGGTTGTCAGGTTTTGTAAGTTAGAGTGAAAAAAATGTAAACTATTCCTGTTCATACTGTTCTGTAAGACAAGTAAATTTACTACTGTTCATACTGTAATGCAAAGGGTTAAAAGGGTAAACTTTCATATTACTGTTGGCTTACAGAAATAATAATTTGATTACTTTGATTTTCTGCTGTCAAGTACATTGTACAAAATTACATGTAAGTAATTGTTTCAGGAAAAGGGAAAATGTTGTGTCCTGCAATTGCATAAGATGGACAGCAGGGGAACCTCCGAGTAGGGAGAGAACAGGATGTAGAGAGGAGAGAAGAAGAAGTTGAGAAGTGTTGAATAAAGCATGGTGTTCGTAACGGAGCTACGTCTGCAGTGGTCTGATTCTACTCTTACATATTAGCAACACCACAACACAGTGGTGGGTCTCATCAGCAACAACGATGAGACGGACTACAGGAACGAGGTGAGCCGCCTGGCCTTGTGGTGCGGACACAACAATCTCACTCTCAACGTGGAGAAGACAAAGGAGATTGTTGTGGACTTCAGGAAGAGGGATGCCCAACATGCCCCTCTGACCATCAACAGCACCGCAGTGGAGAGAGTGGACAGCACCAAGTTCCTGGGAGTGCACGTCTCAGAGGACCTGTCCTGGAGCAGGAACACTGCATCACTGGCCAAGAAGGCTCACCAGTGCCTCTACTTTCTCCGCAAGCTGAAAAGAGCTGGAGCTTCAACCCCCATCATGTGCACCTTCTACAGGGGTGCCATAGAAAGTGTCCTGACCAGCTGCATCACGGTGTGGTTTGGTGCATGTACTGCATCCTGCCGCAAGAGCCTCCAGCGCATCGTGAGAGCAGCTGAGAAGATTGTCGGCACCTCCTTCCCCTCACTACAGGACTTACACAGCAACCGCCTCACTCGGAAAGCCCTCTGCATGGCAGGTGATCCCACACACCCACTACACAGCTGCTTCAGCCTGCTGCCTTCAGGGAGGAGACTGAGGAGTCTCCAGGCTCAAACCAGCAGACTGAATGACAGCTCTGTTCATCAGGCAGTCAGGATGCTAAACTCTCTGCCTGCTCTACCTCCCCTCCCACTTGTACTGCCTTAACACAAAAAACTTTCACACACTACCACACAACACAGAGATTTTAACACTGGACTCTGTGTCAACAAAACGGGTTATTCACTCAACTCACGGTCATGTGCTCATTCAGTTTGCATTACTTCTCATATTTGCACTACTGTTTGTATTACATCACTGTCATACTACTGTTTACATTTATTACTACTGTTTACATTTATTACAACTGTTTGCATTTATTACTACGGTTTACATTTACGTTTACACTACTGCTGATATATATTCTTTTTACTAGCCTTACTGCATATGCCCCTTTATCTCTATACCAATATCAACTACCTCATACATATACAGTACTGTGTACATAAACTTCATATGCTGCTTTGTCACTTTATTACAAATGTCAATGTCAGAACCTTCATTTTATTTTATCGATATACTTTTATACTACTATGCAAAAACTCAGGACAGTATTACACTTTTATCATTACATTTTATGCTTCCATCCATCCATCCATCCATCTTCTTCCGCTTATCCGGGGTCGGGTCGCGGGGGTAGCAGCCTAAGTAGGGAGGCCCAGACTTCCCTCTCCCCAGCCACTTGGAGCAGTTCCTCCGGGGGAATCCCAAGGCGTTCCCAGGCCAGCCGAGAAACATAGTCCCTCCAGCGCGTCCTGGGTCTTCCTCTGGGTCTCCTCCCGGTGGGACGTGCCCGGAACACCTCACCAGGGAGGCGTCCAGGAGGCATCCTAACCAGATGCCCGAGCCACCTCAACTGGCTCCTCTCGATGTGGAGAAGCAGCGGCTCTACTCCGAGTCCCTCCCGGATGACTGAGCTTCTCACCCTATCTCTAAGGGAGAGTCCAGCCACCCTGCGGAGAAAACTCATTTCAGCCGCTTGTATCCGAGATCTTGTTCTTTCGGTCATAACCCAAAGCTCATGACCATAGATGAGGGTGGGAACGTAGATCGATCGGTAAATTGAGAGCTTTGCCTTTTGACTCAGCTCTCTCTTCACCACGACAGACCGGTACAGCGCCCGCTTCACTGCGGACGCTGCACCTATCCGCCTATCGATCTCACGCTCCAGTTTTCCCTCATTCGTGAACAAGATCCCGAGATACTTAAACTCCTCCACTTGGGGCAGGACCTCCTCCCCGACCCGGAGAGGGCATGCTACCCTTTTCCGGCTCAAGACCATGGCCTCGGATTTGGAGGAACTGATCCTCATCCCGGCCGCATCACACTCGGCTGCAAACCGCTCCAGTGAAAGTTGTAAATCACGAACTGATGAAGCCAGTAGGACCACATCATCTGCAAAAAACAGAGAAGCGATTCTAAGGTCACCAAAACGGATCCTCTCAACACCTTGGCTGCGCCTAGAAATTCTGTCCATAAAAGTTATGAACAGAATCGGTGACAAAGGGCAACCTTGGCGGAGTCCAACTCTCACCGGAAACGAGCCTGACTTACTGCCGGCAATGCGGACCAAGCTCTGACACCGGTCGTACAGGGACCTAACAGCCCTTATCAAAGGGCCTGGTACCCCATACTCCCGGAGTACCCCCCACAGAACCCCCCGAGGGACGCGGTCGAATGCCTTCTCCAAGTCCACAAAACACATGTAAACTGGTTGGGCAAACTCCCACGCACCCTCCAGGACCCTGCTGAGGGTGTAGAGCTGGTCCAGTGTTCCACGACCAGGACGAAAACCACACTGCTCCTCCTGAATCCGAGGTTCGACTATCCGACGGACCCTCCTCTCCAGAACCCCTGAATAGACCTTACCAGGGAGGCTTAAGAGTGTGATCCCCCTATAGTTGGAACACACCCTACGGTCCCCCTTTTTAAATAGGGGAACCACCACCCCAGTCTGCCAATCCAAGGGAACTGCCCCCGATGTCCACGCGATATTGCAGAGTCGCGTAAGCCAACACAACCCTACAACATCCAGAGCCCTAAGGAACTCCGGGCGAATCTCATCCACCCCCGGAGCCTTGCCACCGCGGAGCTTTTTAACCACCTCGGCGACCTCAGCACCAGAGATCGGAGAACCCGACCCAAAGTCCCCAGGCTCTGCTTCCTCAGTGGAAGACGTGCCAGTAGGATTGAGGAGGTCTTCGAAGTATTCCGCCCACCGACTCACAACATCCCGAGTTGAGGTCAGCAGCACGCCACCTCCACCATAAATGGTGTTGGTCTCGTACCTCTTTCCCCCCCTGAGACGCCGGATGGTGGACCAGAATCGCCTCGAAGCCGTACGGAAGTCATTCTCCATGGCCTCTCCGAACTCCTCCCACGCCCGAGTTTTTGCCTCAGCAACCACCCGAGCCGCATGCCGCTTGGACTGCCGGTACCTATCAGCTGCTTCCGGGGTCCCACAAGCCAAAAAGGCCCAATAGGACTCCTTCTTCAGCCTGACAGCATCCCTCACTGCCGGTGTCCACCACCGGGTTCGAGGGTTGCCACCTCGACAGGCACCAACAACCTTGCGGCCACAGCTCCGATAAGCTGCCTCGACAATAGAGGCGCGGAACACGGCCCACTCGGACTCCATGTCCCCCGCCTCCCTCGGAACGTGTTCAAAGCTCTCCCGGAGGTGGGAGTTAAAGCTCCGTCTTACGGGAGACTCTGCCAGACGTTCCCAGCAGACCCTCACGATACGTTTGGGTCTGCCAGGTCTGACCGGCATCCTCCCCCACCATCGGAGCCAACTCACCACCAGGTAGTGGTCAGTAGACAGCTCCGCCCCTCTCCTCACCCGAGTGTCCAAGACATGCGGCCGCAGATCAGATGAGACGACAACAAAGTCGATCATCGAACTGCGACCTAGGGTGTCCTGGTGCCAAGAGCACATATGGACACCCTTATGCTTAAACATGGTGTTCGTTATGGACAATCCATGACGAGCACAGAAGTCCAATAACAGAACACCACTCTGGTTCAGATCAGGGGGGCCGTTCCTCCCAGCCACCGGTTTATGAATGTGTGTAGCATTCAATATACAGTATGTGTAGCACTTTGAGATTTTCAGTAATGAAAAGTGCGTTATAAATTGAATTAATTATTATTATTATTATTAACCACACCCCTCCAGGTCTCACTGTCATTGCCCACGTGAGCGTTGAAGTCCCCCAGTAGAACAAGGGAGTCCCCAGGAGGCGCACTCTCCAATACCCCCTCCAAGGACTCCAAAAAGGGTGGGTAGTCTGAGCTGCCGTTTGGTGCATAGGCACAAACAACAGTCAGAGCCCGTCCCCCCACACGTAGGCGAAGGGAGGCTACCCTCTCGTTCACCGGGGTGAACCCCAACGTACAGGCACCAAGATGGGGGGCAACCAGTATGCCCACTCCTGCTCGGCGCCTCTCACCAGGGGCAACTCCAGAGTGGAAGAGTGTCCAACCCCTCTCAAGGAAACTGGTTCCAGAGCCAGAGCCATGCGTTGAGGTGAGTCCGACTATTTCTAGTCGGAACCTCTCAACCTCACACACTAGCTCAGGCTCCTTCCCCACCAGAGAGGTGACATTCCATGTCCCAATGGCCAGCTTCTGTAGCCGAGGATCAGACCGCCAGGGTCCCCGCCCTCGGCCGCCACCCATCTCACATTGCACCCGACCCCTTTGGCCCCTCCCACAGGTGGTGAGCCCATGGGAAGGGGGACCCACGTCTCCTCTTCGGGCTGTGCCCGGCCGGGCTCCATGGGTAAAAGCCCGGCCACCAGGCGCTCGCCAGCGTGCCCCACCTCCGGGCCTGGCTCCAGAGTGGGGCCCCGGTGACCCGCGTCCGGGCGAGGGAAAACTTAGTCCATTAATTGTACTCATCATAGGGGTTTTTGGGCTGCACTTTGTCTGATCCCTCACCTAGGACCTGTCTGCCTTGGGTGACCCTTCTAGGGGCATGAAGCCCCTGACAGCATAGCTCCTAGGATCATTGGGACACTCAAACCCCTCCACCACGGTAAGGTGGCAGCCCAGGGAGGGGATTTTATGCTTATGTTTATTAATTTTTTTGTTTGTTTTAGTGTTTAAATGGTTACTGTTGCACCGAGGGACCGAGAAAAATGCAATTTCAGTGTATGTCCTGTAAATATTGCAGTATTGACAATAAAGTTGACTTTAACTTTGACTTGAGTATATTACAAGTCTGGAGAAGTCTGGAAAAAGAAAACAATTCAGTGACAATCACCTTCAATCATTTTCAATAAACAAACATGTTACGGTACATAACAGTAAATTTATGAATGTTTTGATGTCAAAAAGTGGCTCAAAAAGGTAAAAAATTGAATCTGGTCGTGTGGAATTTCAAAAATTGAACTGTAGGAATCGTGTTTAAAAGCTTGGTTCATTTCATTGTGTTTCACACAGAGCTGCTAAACTCATGTCATGAAGCCCCTAAGAAATAAACCTTCATGATGCATTATGTCTGACTCTGTCCCATAGAGCCATTGTTAGTCATATGACCCATTTGTGAAGGCAGGAAATATGGCCCAGATGTTTGATGTTGAAGAAGTAGCTTTTGTCATCACAGCTGAAACATATGAGTTATAAATAGAAGGCCTTAATGCAACTTTTCACTGCCATTAAGGAAAGTGCTGAAGGACTACAGAACGACTAGGATACAACATGTAGTTCTAACGAGATGCACAATGTCTACAGAGAGAACCAAAACTTTCTCAAACTAATGCCACACTTTAAAATGTGCAGAACAAACAGGAAAGACTAAAGAGACAAAATACAGGTAGTCCTCGACATACGACGGAGATCCGTTCCTACGCTGCATCATAAACCGAATTTCGACGTAATGCTGGGTTCCCACCAAACGCGTTTCGCGCCGCAAAAAATCTCCTACCGCACTGTGTTTGCTGCTTCTCAACAGATGTCTGTTCACATTGAACGCGGCTGAAGACGTGCAGTGGGAGCAGCGTCTGCTCCTTTTCCGGTCGGGTTTGTTTTGTATTTTGTACACCGGGCAGATAAGATCAGCTGTTCGTGAGCCTCGTTACTACTTGAGTGGGTTTTCTACGAGCCGAACTGCAGCTCCGAAAGTCTTTGTTGAGATTAAAACGTTTTTTTATGTTTGGGGTGACCGTACGCTCGAGCGGACAGCGGCAACTGTAAAATGCCAAGTTTCTTACCGGAGGCTGGTTTCTTCATGGAGACTCGTTGGGTAAGTTTGAAAAGTCAAAAAAAAAAAGTCCAGTCGTTGTTGCATCATCGCATAGCAGAGTCTCTATTGGTTGCTGCGACGCGGCGAGTAGCCGAAGCATAGCCGAAGTAGGTCAAGGTTCATTTATTGAACTCCGGCAGTCGCTGCCTGGACGCGCTGCGGGCGCAGAAAACAGCTGCCGCTCACTGCCGCGCTGCTTGAACTGCTGAAGACGCGCAGCGTCACGCCGCGCCGCTCCAAGATGCGCGGCCACATAGACGTTGAATGTAAACCGGCTGCTTCAGCTGGGCGAAACGCGTTTGGTGGGAACCCGGCATAAGTCAGAACATACGTACATACTGCACCATATACGTACAGTACTGTATTACCAAGCACTTAGTCTATCCTAACACAGTACCCTACATGTAATTATCAAAAAACACATACATTTGGGAGCCATAATGAAGGGAAAAAAGAGTTAATTTCCTACTGGGCTGCTGGTGAAGCCATTTTCCTCCATCCATCCTCCGTATTCTCTATTGCGTTTACGTCGTAAAACCGCCGTCCATAAAACAGCTACTTTTCCACAGCTGCTGCCTGTTTCTGCCGGTCCAGCTTGGTCCAACAAGTTTTGTTTTGTTTTTTGAATGTCCAGAGGACCAGACTTAGCTTTTTTAGAGAGTACAGTATTTCTCCGCCGCTACGTTTACAACGTAAAACCGGAAACTGTGTAACTCGGCTTTTCAAAATAA